>SJYA01000767.1:0-69224 GCA_006410615.1 Neotragus moschatus
CCTTACAAATAGCTGTGAAGAGAAGAGAAGCAAAAAGCAAAGGAGAAAAGGAAAGATATAAGCATCTCAATGCAAAGTTCCAAAGAATAGCAAGAATAGATAAGAAAGCCTTCCTCAGCGACCAGTGCAAAGAAATAGAGGCAAACAACAGAATGGGAAAGACTAGAGATCTCTTCAAGGAAATTAGAGATACCAAAGGAACATTCCATGCTAAGATGGGCTCGATAAAAGACAGAAATGGCATGGACTAATAGCTCCTGGTTTACCCCTTAATAAATATAGAATTAAAAACTACCTTGGAAGAAAGACCACAATTTTCTTTAAAAACAATCTGAAGTTGATTAAAGTAGTGATGAACACGTTCATCAGTTTTTTTATGTGGAAGCCTGAATTTGGTTCCAATCAACAAGCTTTGGAAAAGCCCTGGGCTCAAGGCCTCAGACAAGAGCTGTCTGCATTGAAAAATAAACAAATGGAATCTGCATGTGTGCGTGCTGACATTTCAGTTGTGTCTGACTCTTTTCCACCCTGTGGACTGTACCTCACTAGGCTCCTCTGTCCATGGGATTCTCCAGGCAAGAATACTGGAGTGGGTTGCCATGCCCTCATCCAAAGAACCTTCCCCACCTAGGAATCAAACCTGCATCTCTCCTGCAATGGCAAGCGGGTTTTTTTTTTTTTTACCACGAGCTCCTCCTGGGAAGCCCCAAATAGAACCTAATTAGACTTAAAAAATTTGCACAGCAAAGAAAACATGAACAAAATGAAAAGACAACCTACTGAATGGGAGAAAATATTTCTTAGTTATATGACCAATAAGAGGTTAACATTCAAAATATATAAAGAGTTCATACAAGTTAACATCAAAAAAAGCCCAATCTGATTAAAAAATGAGGAAACCTGAACAGACAAAAAACATACAGATGACCAGAAAACACGTGAGAAGATGGTTAACGTCATTAATCACCAGAGAAAGACAAATTAAACCGCAATGAGATACCTCACACTCGACAGAATGGCTGTTATCAAAAAAGACACAAGTAACCAACACTGGCAAGGATATGGAAAAAAGAGAACTCTTGTGCACTGATGATGGAAATACAAATCGGTATAGCCACTGTGGAAAACAGAACAAACTAGTGATTGTCACTGGGGAGAGGAGTATATGCCTGCTCAGTCACTCAGTCATGTCTGACTCTTTGTGACCCTATGGACTGTAGCCTGCCAGGCTCCTCTGTCCGTGGAATTCTACAGGCAAGAATACCAGAGTGGGTTATCATTTCCTCCTCCTTGTGTCAGGGGATCTTCTTGACGCAAGGATGGAACCTGCAACTCCTGCATTGCAGACAGATTCTTTGCCACTGAGCAAGACTGAGGAAGCCCAGAGGGGAATATTTGTTAATGTTGTTCGGTTGCTAAGCACGTCTGATTCTGCTGCCCCATGAACTGCAGCACGCCAGGCTTCCTTGTCCTTCCCTATCACCTGTAGTTTGCTTAAATTTATGTCCACTGGGTTGGTCATGCTATCTAACCATCTCATCCTCTGTCACTTCCTTCTCCTCCTACCCTCAATCTTTCCCAACACTGGGGTCGTNGTCTGATTCTGCTGCCCCATGAACTGCAGCACGCCAGGCTTCCTTGTCCTTCCCTATCACCTGTAGTTTGCTTAAATTTATGTCCACTGGGTTGGTCATGCTATCTAACCATCTCATCCTCTGTCACTTCCTTCTCCTCCTACCCTCAATCTTTCCCAACACTGGGGTCGTTTCCAATGAGCTGGCTCTTTGCATCAGGTGGCCAAAGTATTGGAGCTTCAGCTTCAGCATCAGTCCTTTCAGTGAATATTTCAGGGTTAATTTCTTTTAGGATTGACTGGTTTGGCCTCCTTGCAGTCCAAGGGACTCTCAAGAGTCTTCTCCAGTGGGAGAAGAAGAGTGTGGGATAATTTTAGAGAACAGCATTGAAACATATGCATTGCCACATGTGAAACACACAACCAGTGTGAGTTTGATGTATGATGCAGGACACACAAAGCTGGTACTCTGTGACAACCTGGAGGGATAAGGTGCAGAGGTGGGAGGGAGGTGATACATGTATACCTATGGCTGGTTCATACTGATGTATGGCAAAAACCATCACAATATTGTAAAGTAATTATCCTCCAATGAAAATAAAATAAATAAAATTTTAAAAAAGTCTCCTCCAGCACCACAATTCAAAAGCATCAATTTTTGGTGCTCAGCCTTCTTTATGGTCCAACTCTCACATCCGTACATGACTACCGGAAAAACCATAACTTTGACTATAAGGACCTTTGTCAGCAAAGTGATGTCTCTGTTTTTTAATACTCTGTCTAGGTTTGTCACAGCTTTCCTTCCAAGAAGCAAATGTCTTCCAATCTCATGGCTGCAGTTACCACCCACAGTGATTTTGGAATCCAAGGGAATAAAATCTTTCACTGCTTACACTGTTTCCCCTTCTATTTGCCATGAACTGATGGAAACAGATGCCATAATCTTAGTTTTTCGAATGTTGAGCTTTAAGCCAGCCTTTTCACTCTCATCTTTCACTCTAATCAAGAGGTTCTTTAGTTCTTTAGAAAGGAATATAGCCAATATTTTATAATAACTATAAATTGACTATAACCTTTAAAAATTGTGAATTTAAAAAATTTTGCTATACCGTAACTTATATCAACTATATTATACATCAACTATATCTCAATAAAAAAATAAATTTATAAAAAATAAACTGTCTGCATTTTAAGGACAAAACTAAGGTGGTCTCCAGGCCTAGACTAGAACTATGAGGTCACTAAGGGTCATGGAGAACACACACAGACACACGCACGCATACACACACACAATATGAATCAGGAAAGACCCCCCCCTTCCTCCTATAATGTC
This sequence comes from Neotragus moschatus, assembly GCA_006410615.1. Lineage (NCBI taxonomy): Eukaryota > Metazoa > Chordata > Mammalia > Artiodactyla > Bovidae > Neotragus > Neotragus moschatus. The sequence continues at coordinate 2,907 of SJYA01000767.1, forward strand.
CCTCCAACACCCTCTACTGGCCTCTACTGGCAATGCATAATTTAAGAACCTGCTTGTTGAACAGTTTTCCAAAGTCACAGAGCAGTTTCTGAAGAATGAATTTGGAGTTCAGAGGCAATAAATTGGTAGTTGGCACAGATAATGTATTGGTCCAATACCAGTTAGTGAATATTCATTCTTTTCTAAGTTATTTAAAACATTATCCTTACATTTTCATATATTCATGCTTTTTGTTCAGGGATTCTGTATCCTACAAAGCTATTTGCAAATCTCTGTATTAGTATCACACAATGGTTTTGTGTTTTTCTCTCCTGCTTCCCACTTTGGACAGTATTTTTCTAACAGTTTCAATGCCATCTTCTCCCTGTTGCATGCCTTTATTACAGATTCCTGGATCACAGAATAAACTTTCCCAGGGTCTCAGGTCTTTACTGGCCTATATGGTCTTCTCTTCTATTTTCCCAGGAAGGAGCGGCTTAGGAAACAAGGTCAAACTGGCAAGAACAAGATGGAGCCAGAACATGACATTCTGTACCACACTTCTAGCCACCACTATCTATGACATTTGGAGAAGTCTTTGTTTTTTTCCAGCTGCTCTGGGTCTTAGTTGCAGCTTGCAAGCTTCTCCACTGGCTGAGCACAGGTCCTAGAGCACTGGCTAACAGTTGTAGCACACAGGTATAGTTGCCACAAGGCAGGTGGGATCTTAGTACGCTGACCAGGTATCAAATCCAAGTCTCCTGCATTAGAAGGCAGGTTCTTAACCTCTGGACCATGAGGGAAGTCTCAGTACCACATGGATTTATCACTATAGAAAAACGAGTTGACATTTGTTGAGGCAAATTTCACCTCGTTGCTTTTCAATTATTTTTATAATATTCCCAAGCATTTTTTTCCAGGTGTTCTTTATTATCAACTTGCCAAATCCAGTTGGTTTACATTAAATTCACTTGTTAACATGGATAGATTTACAATATCAGCCTTCCTAAGTACTTAAAAATAAAATTTCTTAAAAAAAAAATTAGCCACTGTGGAAAAGAGTATGGCTTAAAAAATTAAACAAAATATGATACAGTAATTCCACTTCTAGGTATGTAGCCAAAAGAATTGAAATTCAGGACTCAAACAGCTATTTGTACACTCATGTTCATAGCAACAAAGCAACCTAAATATTTACAGGTGGATGAAAGGATAAATAAATATGATATATATATACAATTGAATATATTCAGTCTTTAAGAAGGGATGAAACTCTGATATATGCTATAACATGGATAAACCTCAGAGACACTGTGTTTAAGTGAAATGAGCCAGTCACAAAAGGACAAAAATCATATGATTCCACTTACATGAGGTACCTAAAATATGCAAATTCATAGGGATAGAAAGTAGAAAAGTGGTTACCAGGGCCTAGAGGAAGGGGAAATGGTAAGTTCATATTTAATGGGTACAGAGTTTCAGGTGGGGAAAAATAAAAAAGTTCTGGTGACAGATGGTGGTAATGGTTGCACAACAATATGAATGCAAAAGTTTTGACCAACCCAGACAGCATGCTAAAAAGCAGAGACATTACTTTGCCAACAATTGTCCATCTAGTCAAGGCTATGGTTTTTCCAGTAGTCATGTACGGATGTGAGAGTTGAACTATAAAGAAAGCTGAGCATCATGTATACCTGAGACGGAAAAAATAAAAATAATAAAGAAAGAAAGAAAGCTGAGCGCCGAAGAATTGATGCTTTTGAACTGTAGTGTTGGAGAAGACTCTTGGAGAGTCCCTTGGACTGCAAGGAGATCCAACCAGTCCATCCTAAACGAGACCAGTCCTGGGTGTTCATTGGAAGGACTGATGCTGAAGCTGAAACTCCAATACTTTGGCCGCCTGATGCAAAGAGTTGACTCATTGGAAAAGACCCTGATGCTGGGAAAGATTGAGGGCAGGAGGAGAAGGGGACAACAGAGGATGAGATGGTTGGATGGCATCATCAACTCAATGGACATGAGTCTGAGTGAACTCCGGGAGTTGGTGATGGACAGGGAAGCCTGGCGTGCTGCAGTTCATGGGATCACAAAAAACTGGACACGACTGAGCAACTGTACTGAACTGAACTGAATGCTACTGAATTATACATTTTCAGTGAATCAAATGGTAGATCTTATGCTATATATATTTTACTACAATAATAATAAAATGTGCACATTTTGTTTTATTAATTATAAAATGATACACATGCAACATGAAAATATAGAAAACATGAAAAAAGTTATCCATAGTCCTATCAATTAGAGATGATATTTAAATTACTGATGTGTTTCCTTCTAGTTTTAAATAATGTTTATACATACATGGTTGATATTATGCTTACTATGCAGCTTTGTATCCTGCCTTTTTAACTGAACCACTTCTCTTATGAATTAAACTTCTTCAAAATATCATTATAAGGAATTCCAAAATGGCAGAGCAAAGGAATAGTGGTCATGGAGTGCATCTGTCTCCACAGATGCATCAGGAATCTATCTACAGACACAACAGTTCTCACAGAACACTGGCTGAATACTAGCCAGGGTCCTTGGCCACCGGAAAGGGCCATATGGATCCATGCTTAACTGGGTAGGGCGAAAGTTAAAAGGGAGTAGAAGAGCAAGCAGGATGGAACCTGAACCCCAGGGTGGGGGAGCTGAAGCAGGGAATGGATTATTGTATCTGAGGAAATCGGCTGGGACAGAAGGGAAGCATTTGAGGCTATTGGAGGAGGGTGAAGCAGCTGATCTGTGACAGTCTAGATAGAGTAAGAACCACACAGACAATCTGTACCCCACGAACTGAACATACCCTGGGGTGGAACACATGTATACCGGTGTGCACAGAGATGAAGCTAGAGCGTGGGGATTGGAGAGCAAGCCTAGGGCAAGGACAGCTGTTGGCTGCAGGAAGATGACCCGAGGAAACAGGAAGGAGGAAATCTGCAACAAGAAATGCCTTTGGAAGAAAACCAAACTGTCATGAAAGCGGGGCACTACTACTGAGTCATGTGCAAAGGTGGGAGCCCAAGAAGGATCAGCCAGGGCTGTCACTTGTGTGCCTGCTGCCAGAGGCTAAAAAAGGCTCCTTGTAGAGCCACTGCTCTTGCATGGTCACCAGCTTCCCTGCACACCTGGCACCATTGGGCCCCCCACGATTCAAGCAGCCATGCCACCTCCATGCCCTATCTTCACTGGGGCAGACCCAAGTCCTTCAGAGTGGCCTCAGGAGCAGACTCTTGTGGATAGCCTAACATTCAGAGGTGGGGCTAAAACCACAACTGAGTTCCAGCAGTGGAGTAGCTAAGGAAGAGGATTGAAAAGCTTTCCATCAGCTGCACAAATTGAAGATTAAATCCACATGATTAACTAGGTAGACTCTGTGTCTATGGAAAATGTGAAAGGACAGTGAGTGTTCCCACAGAGAAAAAACTCTAGCTCTGGCAGCTGTGGACATTGGAGGCAAGCACACACAAGAGTAGGGCCAGATTAATGTCCAAGCTGTCCCCACAGGTCCCACAGTAGATCCAGAGACCAGCTCTCCCCAGCATTGGAAGGGCTCCAAGCAAGGTAGAGGTGGGCTGTGGCTCATGGTGGGGGCAGGGACACTGACAGTTGGAACTCTAAGAAAACATTTATTATTATTGTATTTTGATTCATGCTGTTGTTGATTCTGGGTTTTTTCCCCTGTTGTGGTGATTAGTTTTATTACTATCATTATTTCTGTGTAAGTTTACAGAATATTTTAATCATACTTTTTATTATTTTATGTATTTCTACTTTTACTTTGGCTTTCTGCTGTTCTGTGTTTTTGTTGCTGTTGTTGCTTTGGTTCTTTTTGTTGTTGTAGTGGTTTAATATATATAGATCTTTTTTATATATACTTCTGTTTTAACTTTGCCTTTCTCTTCTTCTTTCTTTTTTAAATCATTTTTGTCTGTTTTGTTTTCTTGGTTTTATTTCTCAGTTGGCATTCTGCTTTGGTTTTGTTTTCCATTTGTGTTTTAGTTTGTTTTCTTTTTAATTGGCCAATTTCATTTTTGGTTTCTCTTTTTCATCTGGTTCCTCTCTTGTACTTTGTTTTCTTTGATTCAGTTTTGGTTCTTGTGTGTGTGTGTGTGTGTGTGTGTGTGTTTCTTTGTCTTTGTTTCTGTTTGTTTCTATTTGTCTGATTTTTCTTTTACCATTTGCCTGGGTTTCATTTTTTTCTTTTTTTGTGTATTTGCTTTTTTGTATTTTTTAATCCCCTTTATTACCATGACAAAGAACTTCTGGGGTCTTGGTTTGGTTACCAAAAGTTGGGCCTGAGCCTCTGAGATGGGAGCACCAAGTCCAGGACACTAGACCACCAAAGATTCCTAGCCCCAGAGAATATTAATCAGTGAGAACTCTCACAAAGGCCTCCTTCCAAATCCAAGACCTGGTTCCACTAAACTGCCTGCAGCACCTGGCACTGAATACCTCACCCAAACAATAAATAAGACAGGAACACAAACCCAGCAATCAGCAGTCAGATTGCCTAAAGTCATACTAAGCCCACAAACACCCCAAACACATCACCTGACATGGCCCTGACATGTCACATGACATCACCTGACATGGAGGAAAAAAGGTTACCTCCATCTACCAAGACACAGATGCAAATCCCCACCACCATGAAGCCTACACAAGCCCCTGAACCAACCTCACCCACCAGGGACAGAGACCAGAAGCAAGAACTACAACCCTGTAGCCTGAGGACAGGAAACATCAAACATAGTAAGTTAAACAAAACGTAAAGACAGAGAAATATCATACAGGTAAAGGATCAAGGTAAAAACCCATAAGACCAAATAAATGGAAAGGAAATAGGCAAACTACCTGAAAAGAAATATAGAACAATACTAATAAAGATCCAAAATCTTGAAGATAGATTGGAGAAGATGAAAGAAACATCTAAAAAGGATCTAGAAGAAATGAAGAATAAACAGTGATGAACAACATAATTACTGAAAGTAAAAAATACTCTGTAAGGAATAAATAGCAGAATAACTGAGGTAGAAGAACAGATAAAAGAGTTGGAAGAGAGTATGGTGAAAGTAAACGCTGAAGAAACAAAGAAAAAAGAATGAATAGAATTGAGGACAGTCTCAGAGATCTCTGGGACAATATTAAATGCACCAACATTCTAACTTTAGGGGTCTCAGAAAAAGAAAAGGAAGAGAAAGGGAGAAAGGGTCTGAGAAAATATTTGGAGAGATTATAATAAAAATCTTCCCTAACATGGAAAAGGAAATAATCAATTAAGTCCAGGAAGCACAAAATTCCATGCAGGATAAACCCAAGGAGAAACATACCAAGACACATATTAATCAAGCCAACAAAAATAAAACACAAAGAAATATATTAAAAGCAGCAACGGAAAAAAGACAAATAACATACAAGGGAACCTCCATAAGGTTAACAGCTGATATTTCAGCAGAAACTCTGCAAACCAGAAGGGAGTGGCAGGATATATTCAAAGTAATGCAAGGGAAAAACCTACAACCAATATTACTCTACCCAGCAAGGATCTCATTCAGATTTGATGGAGAACTCAAAAGCTTTACAGACAAGCAAAAGTTAAGAGAACTCAGCATCACCAAACCAGCTTTACAACAAATGCTAAAGGAAGTTCTCTAGGCAGGAAAAACAAGAGAAGAAAAAGATCTACAAAAACAAATGCAAAAAAATTCAGAAAATATTAATAGGAGCATATATATCAATAATTACTTTAAGTATAAATGGATTAAATACTCCAACCAAAAACACAGACAGATTGGGTGAATGGATACAAGAATAAGACCTGTATATATACTGTCTACAAGAGACCCACTTCAGGGGCTTCCCTGGTTGCTCAGTGGTTAAGAATCCACCTTGCAGTGCAGTGAAGGTGGGTTTGATCTCTGATCAGGGAACTAAAATCCCACATGCCACAGAACAACTAAGCCCATGTGCTGTAACTACTGAGCTCATGTGCTCCAGAGCCCATGCCCCACAACTAAAGGGTCTATGTATTGCAATGAAAGATCCCACATTACACAACAAAGATCTTGCATGCTGCAACTAAGAGCCAACACAGCCAAATAAATAAGTATTTTAAAAAGAGAGACCCACTTCGCACCTAAGGACACATATAGACTGAAAGTGAGGGGATGGAAAAAGATATTCCATGCAAACGGAAATCAAAAGAAAATTGGAGTAGCAATACTCATATCAGACAAAATAGATTTTAAAATAAAGACAATTACAAGAGACTTGAAAGTCCCCTGAACAGCAGGAGAACAAACCAGTCAATCTTAAAGAACATCAAACCTGAATATTCATTAGAAGGACTTATACCAAAGCTGAAGCTCCAATACTTTGGCCACCTGATGCCAAGAGTGAACTCATTGGAAAAGACCTTAATGCTGGGAAAGAGGAGGAGAAGGGGGCAACAGAGGATGAGATGGTTGGATGGCAAACTCAATGGAGATGAGTTTGAGCAAATTCTGGTAGATAGTGAAGGACAAGGAACCCTGGTGTGCTGTAGTCCATGAAATCACAAAGAGACACAACTGTGTGACTGAACAACAACAAGAAACAATGAAGGACACTACATAATGATCCAGGGATCAACCTAAGAATGTGTGTGCGCTTAATTGCTCAGTCATATCTAACTCTTTGCAACCCCACGGATTGCAGCCCACCAGGATTCTCTGTCCCTGGGCATTCTCCAGGCAAGAATACTGGAATGGGTTGCCATATTCTCCTCCTCCAAGGGATCTTCCCAACCCAGGGATCAAACCCAGGTCTCCCATACTGCAGGCAATCCTTTGCCAACTGACCCACCAGGGAAGCCCCAATTTAAGAATAAGATGTAACAATTATAAATATTTATGCACCCAACACAAAAGCACCTCAATATATAAGACAAATGCTAACATATATAAAAGGGTAAATCAACAGTAACACAATAATAGTGTGGAACTTTACCACCTCACTTACACCAATGGACAGATTATCCAAATAGAAAATTAATAAGGAAATACAAGCCTTATTTCACACATTAGACCAGAGGGAACTAATTGATATTTATAGGACATTCCATTGAAAAGCAGCAGAATACACTTTTTTTTTTTCAAGTGCACATGGAACATTTTCAAGGATAGATCACATCTTGGGTCACAAATCAAGCCTCAGTAAATTTAAGAAAATTTAAATCACATTAAGCATCTTTTCTGATCATATCACTATGAGATTAGATATCAATTACAGTGGAAAAACTGTAAAAAACTCAAACACATGGAGACTAAATAATATACTTCTAAATAACCAAGTGATCACTGAAGAAATCAAAGAGAAAATAACATAGAAACAACATAGAATAACAACAAAAAAAAAAAACATAGAAACAAATGACAATGAAAACATGATAATCAAAAACCTATGGGATGCAGCAAAATTAGTTCAAAGAGGGAAGTCCACAGCAATAAATACTACATCAAGAAACAAGAAAAACATCAAATAAACAACCTAACTTTACACCAAAAACAACTAGAAAAAGAAGAATAAAAAACACAAAATTAGTCAAATAATAAATCATAAAGATCAGAGCAGAAATATATGAAAAAGAAATGAAGAAAACGATAGCAAAGATCAATAAAACTAAAGCTGGTTCTTTGAGAAGATAAAATTGATAAACCATTAACCAGACTCATCAAAAAAAAGGGGATGGGAGAAGACTCAAATCAATAAACTTATACATTAAAAAGGAGAAGTTACAACAGACACCACAGAAATACAAAGGATCATAAGAGACTATTAGAAGAAATTATATGCCAATAAAATAGACAACCAGGAAGAAATGGACAAATTCTTAGAAAATTTCACCAGTCCAAGACTGAAGACTGCCTGCAATGTGAGAGACCCAGTTTCTAAACCTGGGTCAGGAAGATCCCCTGGAGGAGTAAATGGCAACACACTCCAGTATTCTTGCCTGGCAAACCCCATGGGGTTTGCCCATGGGGCAAACAGAAGATCCTGGTGGATCCATGTGGTCACAAGAGTTAAACATGACTTAGCTACTAAACCACCACCACCACCAAGACTGAACCAGGAAGAAGTCAAAAATGTGAACAGACCAATCACAAACACTGAAATCAAAACTGATCAAAAATCTTCCAACAAACAAAAGCCCAGGGCCTGATGGTTTCATGGGCGAATTCTATCAAATGTTTAGAGAAGAACTAACACCTATTCTTCTCAAACTCTTCCAAAAAATTGCAGAGGGAGGAACACTTCCAAACTCATTCTACAAGGTCACCATTACCCTGATACCAAAATCAGACAAAAATATTACCCAAAAAAAGACAATTTCAGGCCAATATCACTGATGAACATAGATGCAAACATCCTCAACAAAACACTACAACAGAATTTAACAACACACCAAAAGAATCATACACCATGATCAAGTGGGGTTTATTGCAAGCAAAAATTCTTCAATATATGCAAATCAATCAATGTGACACAACATATTAACAAATTGAAAAATTTAAAGCATATGATAATCTCAATAGATGAAAAAAATTTTTTTTGACAAAATTCAACACCCATTTATGATTTTAAAAAACCTCTCCAGAAAGTGGGCATAGAAAGAACTTACCTCAACAAAATAAAGGCCATATAAAACAAGATGACACCAAACATTCTTCTCAACAATGAAAAACTGAAAGCAATTCCTCTAACAAGACAAGGGTGCCCACTCTTGTCACTCATCAAAACATACTTTTGGAAGTCCTAGCCATAACAATCAGAAAAGAAAAAGTACTAAAAGAATCTGGACTGGAAAAGAAGAAGTAAGACTGTCACTGTTTCCAGATAACATGATACATACATGTGTGTGTGCATGCTCAGTCACTCAGTCACGTCTGACTCTATGCAATCTCCTGGTCTGTAGCCCACCAGGCTTCTCTGTCCATGGGCTGTTCCAGGCAAGAATACTAGAGTGGGTTGCCATGCCATCCTCTAGGGGATCTTCCCGACCCAGGGATTGAACCTGTGTCTCCTGCCATTCCTGTACTGGCAGGTGGAGTCTTTACCCCAAGCCACCTGGGATGCCCGTACTATACATGGAAAATACTAAAGATTTAGGATTTAGCCACCAGAAGATTACTAGTATTAATCAATGAATTTACTAAAAAATTACTACACAGAAACTCCTAGCATTCCCATACACTAACAACCAAAAATCAGAAAGAGAAATGAAGGAAACAAGCCTATTCATCATTGCAAGAAAAAGAGTAAGTACCTAGGAAAAAGCCTACTTAAGAAATGCTGGACTGGAAGAAACACAAGCTGGAATCATGACTGCTGGGAGAAATATCAACCACCTCAGATATGCAGATGACATCACCCTTATGGCAGAAAGTGAAGAGGAACTAAAAAGCCTCTTGATGAAAGTGAAAGAGGAGAGNAACTTATACATTAAAAAGGAGAAGTTACAACAGACACCACAGAAATACAAAGGATCATAAGAGACTATTAGAAGAAATTATATGCCAATAAAATAGACAACCAGGAAGAAATGGACAAATTCTTAGAAAATTTCACCAGTCCAAGACTGAAGACTGCCTGCAATGTGAGAGACCCAGTTTCTAAACCTGGGTCAGGAAGATCCCCTGGAGGAGTAAATGGCAACACACTCCAGTATTCTTGCCTGGCAAACCCCATGGGGTTTGCCCATGGGGCAAACAGAAGATCCTGGTGGATCCATGTGGTCACAAGAGTTAAACATGACTTAGCTACTAAACCACCACCACCACCAAGACTGAACCAGGAAGAAGTCAAAAATGTGAACAGACCAATCACAAACACTGAAATCAAAACTGATCAAAAATCTTCCAACAAACAAAAGCCCAGGGCCTGATGGTTTCATGGGCGAATTCTATCAAATGTTTAGAGAAGAACTAACACCTATTCTTCTCAAACTCTTCCAAAAAATTGCAGAGGGAGGAACACTTCCAAACTCATTCTACAAGGTCACCATTACCCTGATACCAAAATCAGACAAAAATATTACCCAAAAAAAGACAATTTCAGGCCAATATCACTGATGAACATAGATGCAAACATCCTCAACAAAACACTACAACAGAATTTAACAACACACCAAAAGAATCATACACCATGATCAAGTGGGGTTTATTGCAAGCAAAAATTCTTCAATATATGCAAATCAATCAATGTGACACAACATATTAACAAATTGAAAAATTTAAAGCATATGATAATCTCAATAGATGAAAAAAATTTTTTTTGACAAAATTCAACACCCATTTATGATTTTAAAAAACCTCTCCAGAAAGTGGGCATAGAAAGAACTTACCTCAACAAAATAAAGGCCATATAAAACAAGATGACACCAAACATTCTTCTCAACAATGAAAAACTGAAAGCAATTCCTCTAACAAGACAAGGGTGCCCACTCTTGTCACTCATCAAAACATACTTTTGGAAGTCCTAGCCATAACAATCAGAAAAGAAAAAGTACTAAAAGAATCTGGACTGGAAAAGAAGAAGTAAGACTGTCACTGTTTCCAGATAACATGATACATACATGTGTGTGTGCATGCTCAGTCACTCAGTCACGTCTGACTCTATGCAATCTCCTGGTCTGTAGCCCACCAGGCTTCTCTGTCCATGGGCTGTTCCAGGCAAGAATACTAGAGTGGGTTGCCATGCCATCCTCTAGGGGATCTTCCCGACCCAGGGATTGAACCTGTGTCTCCTGCCATTCCTGTACTGGCAGGTGGAGTCTTTACCCCAAGCCACCTGGGATGCCCGTACTATACATGGAAAATACTAAAGATTTAGGATTTAGCCACCAGAAGATTACTAGTATTAATCAATGAATTTACTAAAAAATTACTACACAGAAACTCCTAGCATTCCCATACACTAACAACCAAAAATCAGAAAGAGAAATGAAGGAAACAAGCCTATTCATCATTGCAAGAAAAAGAGTAAGTACCTAGGAAAAAGCCTACTTAAGAAATGCTGGACTGGAAGAAACACAAGCTGGAATCATGACTGCTGGGAGAAATATCAACCACCTCAGATATGCAGATGACATCACCCTTATGGCAGAAAGTGAAGAGGAACTAAAAAGCCTCTTGATGAAAGTGAAAGAGGAGAGTGAAAAAGTTGGCTTAAAGCTCAACATTCAGAAAACAAAGATCACGGCACCCAGTCCCATCACTTCACGGGAAATAGATGGGGAAACAGTGGAAACAGTGTCCGCCTTTATTTTGGGGGCTCCAAAATCACTGCAGATGGTGATTGCAGCCATGAAATTAAAAGACGCTTACTCCTTGAAAGAAGTTATGGCCAACCTAGATAGCATATTCAAAAGCAGAGACATTACTTTGCCAACTAAGGTCCATCTAGTCAAGGCTATGGTTTTTCCAGTGAGACTCTTGAGGGTCCCTTGGACTGCAAGGAGATCCGATCAGTCCATTCTGAGGGAGATCAGCCCTGGGATTTCTTTGAAACTCCAGTACTTTGGCCACCTCATGCGAAGAGTTGACTCATTGGAAAAGACTCTGACGCTGGGAGGGATTGGGGGCAGGAGGAGAAGGGGGCAACAGAGGATGAGATGGCTGGATAGCATCACTGACTCGATGGACATGGGTCTGGGTGAACTCTGGGAGTTGGTGATGGACAGGGAGGACTGGTGTGCTGCAATTCATGGGGTTGCAAAGAGTCAGACACGACTGAGTGACTGAACTGAACTGAACTGAACTGAAGGATATAAAAGACCTGTGTACAGAAAACTATAAGGCATTGATGAAAGAAATCAAAGATGGCACAAACAGATGGAGAGATAGACTATATTCTCGGATTGGAAGAATAAATATTGTGAAAATGAACATACTACCCAAAGTAATCTACAGATTCAATGCAATCTCTATCAAATTACCAATAGCATTTTTCACAGAACTAGAACAAAAATTTTTACAATTTTTTTAGAAACACAAAAGACCCAGAATAGCCAAAGCAATCTTGAAAAAGAAAAACAGAGCTGGAGGAATCAGCCTCCCTGACTTCAGACTATATTACAAAGCTACAATCATCAAGACAGTATGGTATTGGTACAAAAGTAGAAATATAGATCAAAGGAACAAGATAGAAAACCCGGAGATAAGCCCATGTATTTGTGGGCACCTTGTGTTTGACAAATAAGTCAAGAATATACAGTGGAGAGAAGGTGGCCTCTTCAGTGTTGCTAGGAAAACTGGACAGCTATGCGTAAAAGAATGAAATTATAACACTTCCTGACACTATACAGAAAAATAAACTCAGAATGGGACCTAAACTTTGATCCATTTTGAGCTACCTTTTGCATATAGTATAAATTGGGGTTCAGTTTCATTTTCTTGCATGTGGATATCCGATTCTTCCCACACCATTTCTTGAAAAGGCTGTTCATTTCTTATTAAACTGTCTTGACATCCTTGTTGAAAATCAATTAACTATAAATGTAAGGGTTTATTTTAAGTCTCTAATTCTATTTCTTTGATCTATTTGTCTATCATTATGCTGATACCACACTGCAGCTTTGCATTAAGTTTTGAGATCAGGAAGTAGGAATCCTCCAGCTTTGTTCTTCCTTTTCAACATTGTATTTGATATTCAGAGTCCTTTGACTTTCCATATGAATGTTTGGATAAGTTTGTCGGTTTGTGCAAAGAAGACAGCTTGGAATTTAAGGGGAAATGAATTGAAATTATAGATGAATTGGGGGGTTATTACTAGGAGATCCAACTAGTCCATCCTAAAGGAAATCAATCCTGAATGTTCATTGGAAGGACTGATGTTGAAGCTGAAACTCCAATACTTTGGCCACCTGATGTGAAGAGCTGACTCATTTGAAAAGATGCTGATACTGGGAAAGACTGAAGGCGAGAGGAGAAGGGGATGATAGAGAATGAGATGATTGGATGGCATCACCAACCCAATGGACATGAGTTTGGTAAACTCCGGGAGTTGGTGATGGACAGGGAGGCCTGGCATGCTGCAGTCCATAGGATTGCAAAGAGTTGGACATGACTGAGTGACTGAACTGAACTGAACTATCTTGAGAATTTTAAGTCTTCCCATTCATAAGCATGTAATGTCTTTACACTTATTTAGATCTTCTTTCATTTCTTTCCACAATGTTTTGTAGTTTTTAATGTGCAGGTTTTACACTTGTTTGATTAAACTTATTCCTAAGTATTTTATTCTATTTGATACTATTGTCAATTGAGTTGTTTTCTTAAATCAATTTTGTATTGTTCATTTCTAGTGTGAAGAAATACAATTGATTTTTGTATATTCATCTTGCATTCTGTAATCTTGTTGAACTTATTTATTAACTCTAATAGCTTACTTTCTTTTTTTAATTGAAGTAAAGGTGATTTATAATATTGTGTTAGTTTCAGGTGCCCAGAACAGTGATTCAGTCTTTTACAGATTATATTCTGTTATACATTATCTTCTCTTCCTTTGGGAGACTAAGATGGAGAGAAAGCTGTCTGAATGGTTTCATTTATAATTGAGCTCTAGAGTTTCCCTGGTGGCTCATCGGGTAAAGAATCTGCCTGCAATGTGGGAGACCTGGGTTCAACCCCTGGGTTGGGAAGGTCTCCTGGAGAAGGGAAAGGCTACCCACTCCTGTATTCTGGCCTGGAGAATTCCATGGACTTTATAGTCCATGGGGTTGCAAAGAGTCAGACACGACTGAGCAACAGCTTTCACTTTCATAGGTTATTACAAGATATTGGATAATAGGTAATAAAAACAAACAAATCTTTGCTCCTATCTATTTTACAAATAGTATTCAGTATCTGTTAATGCCATATTCCTGATTTGTCCTTCCCCTCACCCTTTCTGCTTTGGTAATCATAAGTTTGTTTTTTCTGTCTGAGAGTCTGTTTCTATTCTGTATATGCAATCATTTGTATTATTTTTAAGATTCTACATATAAGTGTTATCATATAGTATTTATCTTTCTCTGACTTATTTCACTAAGCATTATATTCTCTGAGTCCATATTGCTGCAAATGGCAATATTTCATTCTTTTATGACTGAGTAATATTCTATTGCATGTATGTACCATGGGCTTCTCAAGTATCACTAGTGGTAAAGAGCCCACTTGCCAATGCAGGAGACTAAGAGATAACGGGTTCAATCCCTGTGTTGGGAAGATCCCCTGGAGGAGGTCATGGCAACCCACTCCAGTATTCTTGCTTGAAGAATACCATGAACAGAGGAATCTGAAAGGCTGGAGTCCACAGCACCTCAGAGTCAGACATTATTGAAGTTACTTAGCACGCACACATACCTCAATAAAGCTGGGGGAGAAAAAGCTAGTGAGATATAAATGACAGAATGAAATGAACATTCATTGAAGACCTACTACATGCCGCTGTAGTGAAATCTGTCTACATTCATGCACACATACATACACACATACACAGTCTCATTAATCTTCATGTGGTTCCTGTCTCTTACAGGCCCTACATTTTCCATTAAACCTGATCTCTCACCAGGGTTCCCCAGCATGAATGTTCTCTTTAGGGAAGGTACCCTTTGTCCCAACTCACACCTGCAGAGGTCTACTCAAACACTTTGACTCATGTTATCCAATTTAACAAGTACCTATTGAACTGTTACCAAGTACAATGACACAGACATGTAAAAGATTGGGTCCCTTGCCTAAAAGAGCCATCAGTCTCATCTGAGAAACCAAGTAGATGCTAAAGAACTAGTTACTTAAGGATGAAAAGTTATCTACAACTTAGAACATATAATTTGTTGTCCAAACCAATTCATTTTTAAGAACATGAAAGGGCTATTAATAATTGTGTTGAGGTAATAGGAATAATGGAGAAGGCAACGGCACCCCACTCCTGGAAAATCCCATGGACGGAGGAGCCTGGTAGGCTGCAGCCCATGGGGTTGCTAAGAGTCAGACATGACTGAGCAACTTCACCTTCACTTTTCACTTTCATGCACTGGAGAAGGAAATGGCAACCCACTCCAGTGTTCTTGCCTGGAGAATCCCAGGGACGGGGGAGCCTGGTGGGCTGCCATCTATGGGGTCGCACAGAGTCGGACACGACTGAATGAAAGTATCAATAGGAATAAAGTGGGCAAGAAGTAGAAATAAAGTGGATATATGAATCCCATAAAGAGAATAGGTCTGCACTACTGAAGAACACTTTGTTTGCTGAAGAGTAAGAGGGATATGGATTTGCCACATGGGACAGGAAGTGGGACCAAGCTAAATTAGTCTGCATGGTGGAAAAGTTGATATTTTCAGGGGAAAACTCAGAGCCAATGGGATAAAGTCAAGAGGCTGGGTGCAGCTAAAAGAGCTTCAGAGAAAGAAGCCCCTGTAATGAAGGTAGCAGAGAATAGGTTTGAGGAAGTCAAATCAAAGTCAATTATGCATTTTAAATTGCTTATTTTGAGGCATATAACTACCTTCTGGCTTCTCTCCCACAAAAATCCTCAGTAAAAGCTATGTTTCTCACTGCAACTCTTCTGTAAGTAGACTCCAGGGAAATTTGGAGAGATTCTGAGTTCTGCTTTGCGGTTTAAGTGGAGCAAAAACAGAGACACTACCAGAGCTAGAGGACAGAGAACCACCACATCTGGTTAATCAACAAAAGCAACTCTTTTGCTTATATATCCTATACTGATACACTTTAGCGGCTTTTTGCATTTTCATTCATCTTTAAACAAGTTTCATTCCTTGTACAGTTCCAAAGTGTATGATATAAACTATGGGTACCACAGGGAACAATCTAGGAAAGAAGGAGTTTGGGTCAGAAAAGGCTTCTGAGAGGCTTAAGAAAGAAAAAGAAGGGAAGATGGTCCAAGAGGGATAGCATGAGCACAGACAGTGATAAAAAATACGAGCTGGGTATTAACAGGGAGAGTGAGGAGGCCAGTCTCTTTGGAAAAAAATGTTACACTGAGGAGCAGGAACAATGCCAGGGAAGCTGAATAAAGGTTTCAGTATCTTTAGTCAGCAGAGTTAGAGAAGGGAAAAAGCACCAGCTGCAGCCTATTCACAAACAGGCACAGAGCTGCCTTTCATCTTGATCTATACGCTTTCAGTCATTTGACCTATTTTTTTTTTTTTTTTTTGGCTGCACTGGGTCTTTGTTGCTGTGTGTGGGCTTTCTCTAGTTGTGGCGAGTGGGGACTGCTCTTAGCTGTGGTGTGCAGGCTTCTCATTGTGGTGCCTTCTCTTTTTGCAGTGTGCGGGTCCTTCATCTGAAGTACATGAGCTTCAGATGTTGTGGCTGGCGCTCAGGCTGAGTTACCCCATGGCACGTAGGAATCTTCCCAGAGCAGGGATCAAACCCATGTCCCCTGCATTGGCAGGTGGATTCTTAACCACTGGACCACCATAGAAGTCCCTGGCCTATATTTTTAACAAAATATGGAACGTATGAAACGTAATCTACATGTAACTTATCCATATGTCATGAACAGCTCCCATTTATTAAGCATCATCTTTCTACCATTTGATTTTTATTGGCTCTTTTTTACTCTTTCACAGATGAAGTATGCATGAAGTTTATGAGCAAGAGAACTGAGGTTGTCACCAAAAAAATATTCTGAAAAGAAGGTGGGAGCAGTGGAAGCTAGACGTGGAAGGCCCATTCAGAGGCCAGTGTAATCTTCTAGAACCTGTGGAAGCTCCTAGAGAGACCGTGAGAAATGCAAAATGTTCTAGCTCTCAAGGGCAGAGCAACAAATGCACACAAGAAGATGTACAGTGCAAAGCACCACAGGGGTGAAGACAGAAACAAGCTCTGCAAGAACTCATAAGAGGGTGGGAGGGGGTCTGGCAGGGCCTCTCAAAGGAAGGGAGCAGGGATTGGCACATGGGACAAGGGGGCTCAGCAAGTACAGGCTGTCTTGAAAGAGCATGACATGCTCTTAGGCTTCTTCCCTTCGGTCTATTGTCTATTAGTCTTCATGCTCTGTTCTTTAAGTGAGAGTAAAAACTTCTCTTCCCTACTCCTCTTTCCATCGGGAGACTCTGTTCTCACTTACTTTCCCCTATCCTCTTGGGAAAAGACCAGCCTGAAGAACCTCCAGCCACAGGGAGAATGACTCAGCATAACTTTTAACTGATTCCAAATCCTTGAAGATGATCTTTGAAGACTTCACATTTCATTCACCACCCACTTCATGCTTAATCCAGTTGTGATTTGTAAGGCCTTTCTCTTTAAAACTTAACACACATACATGCACAGTTTCTTTGGCA
The DNA here is from genome assembly GCA_006410615.1 of Neotragus moschatus. Classification (NCBI taxonomy): domain Eukaryota; kingdom Metazoa; phylum Chordata; class Mammalia; order Artiodactyla; family Bovidae; genus Neotragus; species Neotragus moschatus. Next base: position 20,258 of record SJYA01000767.1, read on the forward strand.
GCAAATTTCTGCTTCACCGTCATGGTCTAGCTCATCTATCTGTGACATTCTCTGAGAAAATTTCCCCCAACTTCTTTTCTTTCTTCCCACCTCTCCAAAGTAATGGCTTCTTTCTGTGAGCCTGACAGTCCTAGTCCCAGTCATTGTTACAACCACACAATGTGATAGGCACCACACAAGGTGCCTGCTATAGTCTCAGTAATATGCTCTCCAAAAGCAGGAATCCTGCCTCCTGGCCTCTGTGGCCTCAGTACCTGGCCTAAAGGAACTCAGTATTGTTAAATGGACACCAACTTGAAAAAATAAAAGTGAAAGAAAAGGTTAGGGGACATCAGATATTCTTGGGCATAGACTCAAGAGTCCTCAGCTCTGAGTAACTTTTTTACATAATCACATCAGAAATTTTTTATGGCACTATTTTCCATTCAGCTGCCTCCATGTCCTATGTGTTCCACATAAAACCACCATCTTATTACCACTTCCACCCACGCCAAAAACCTGCAGCTATCTCAATGAACAATTTTTCATATCAGCAAAACTCTGAAGTGCCTGTCTCTGCTTTCTCATTCAATGAATATTTATTAAGCAACTATTATATTCAGGGAACAATCTCTCTTAACATCCCCTGCAGCGCCCTTGAGACCCATTGCTTCAGACAAACAAAGGTGCTATTATAAACATACACCCAGACACTGAATAATGATGGATGAGGGTGCATCCAGCTTGCTTTCTGCAACTCTTACTTTCAAAGTCATTACATCCTGTACTTCCTGTGTCCCAGCTTTCCTTGTGCCTTTTAAACTTTATAACTTGGAATAGAAGCATGATGCAAGCCATCTAGAAACAACTTTTTAAAGTAAAACTATTAAAGTTTAGGGAAACTTTGTTGTACTTGAAGCATATGTGTTCAGTCGTGTCTGTCTCTTCTGCGATCCCATGGATTGTAGCCTGCCAGGCTCCTCTGTCCATTGGATTTTCCAGGCAAGAATCCTGGAATGGGTTGCCATTTCCTCCTCCAGGAGATCTTCCTGACCCATGTCTCCTGCGTCTCTTGCATTGGCAGATAGTTTCTTCACTGCTATGCTATGTTGCACATATATTCTCCTTGCAGGTACTATAATTAGTGAGAAGTGGCTACAATACATATGCGTATGTATTGTACAGTGTACAGTGTATCCTCACGAGATGGTAACAGACAGGAAGTCCAGAGGTCTCCAAATGGAGGAAATAGGCTGCAAGTGTCAGACATTTTTTTATTTCTCTTTTAAGTGGCAGGAGGAAACAAACTACTGTTATATTTTTCCCCTTCTCTATACAAATTTAAAATGAAGTTTCTCTGAAAATTCTGTGCCACCTAATGACAGCTGGTTCCACCTGAACTTAACTTTTCTCAAACCTTGAGCATTTTTCTTATGGAAATATTTCTCTTAAGCTATGTTAACGTACTATGTATTTACCCTTGAATCTGTCTTCAAGTTGGTTCTGCCTAAAGGCTCAGAACCAGTATGTTATACTGATACATTGTTCTCCTAATCTATGTTAATGAAACTATATATTTGTATGGAAATCTGCCTTTCTTTAAGATTCATGTCAATTGTTTCATGGCCTGGGATGACTCACCTGGTGCCAACATTACCTCAAAATGCATCTTGTGTGTGAGGAGCCTGGTGCCGGTCTCTGAGTTTTGAGATATTTCCTTTCTTTATTAGCAGACTGCTAGAAGCTACATAACATCCAGCTAAAGACTATCTGGTGGGGTACTCTTTCTGTTGCTTTCTGATGTCTATGTCAGAAGATTTCTCTATATCTTTTATACTTTAATAAAACTTTATTACACAAAAGCTTTGAGCAATCAAGCCTCCTCTCTGGCTATGGATTGAATTCTTCTCCTCCGGAGGCCAAGAATCCTGACGTCTTTTGTGTTTCAGCAACAACCTTTCACTCAAACCAACAGAACGGAACTTGTCTGCTGTAACAAAGCACATCACACTCCCTCCTAAAACTAAACTACATTGAAATAGAAATTCAGTTTCTAACTCAATAAAGTTTACAAAGTTGGATCTATGTAGAGAACAGAGCTGGTGTTGAAAGGTTGTTGGAGAAGGGACAGGCTACCCGTGGGGTCGCAGAGTCGAACACAACTGAGGGACTTACACTTGTAGGACCTTATTGTTTATCTGTCCTATTTATGGTAGTTTGTATCTGCTAATCCCAAACTCCTAATTTATATCTCCCTACCCTCCTTTCCCAAAGCCTTTGACTGTGTGGATCACAACAAACTGTGGAAAATTCTGAAAGAGATGGGAATACCAGACCACCTGACCTGCCTCTTGAGAAACTTATATGCAGGTCAGGAAGCAACAGTTAGAACTGGACATAGAACAACAGATTGGTTCCAAATAGGAAAAGGANGAAATAACTGAAAGTCGAAAGCACTCATCTCTGAGGAGCAGCAATGCAGGTAGGAAACAGTTGTATTTTCATTTTTAAGCTTTTGAGTAATAACTGAATTTTTAACTAAGTATATATTACTTTTAAATTTAACTATATTAAATTAATAACTACATTACTTGTAAATTTTAAATAATTAATAATCAGTTCTTTTTATTTTTTAATATAAATTTATTTATTTTAATTGGAGGCTTATTACTTTACAATATTGTATTGGTTTTGCCATAAAGGAGAAACATATCCAAAAACAACAGGCTAATAGGAAGAAGATGAAATTAAACATTTATTAAAAGTACCAAAGTACAGACCCATTTCAAGTAAGAATTAACAGACCCACATTTCTCAATAGTCCCTAAGCAACAGTTGATCAAAGCACAGAACAGCTATTCACTTACATAAAGAAATAACATCAAAACAAGCTAAACTGTTTCTAGTCTACTCTAACAGAACAAGGAAGATTGATGAATTTTGGAAACATCGGCATCCAAAAATGGCTAAAATAGTAGAGATTTAGCACCTAAAGGGAGTGAGCTTTGGATATCTATAACATCAACATGTTGGTTCTCTGATGGTGTCAGATAAGAGAGTTGAAGCAAGAAAGTTGATTGCTAGAAAAATTATAGATTATGCATTAGATTAGCAAGACACCATCAATTTCAGATTTTTGTCTTCATTTCAAGGGCCATCAAACCATTTTTCTTTAGACTGCCTGGGCTGGTTTGGGCCAAGATCTAGTCAATATGTAGTCTGCCAGGGATGTAGGTAAATAAGATAGAGGGACAAAGAAAAACTGAGCATCCCAGCCAGCTGAGTATCGAGTGCGGGGATGCACAGATGTCAGAGCGTGTTCCATGCAGTCGGTGACCAGGTTTAGGTTTGTGCTACAACCTAGTATCCCTTGTTTCATGAGATCGTGATCTGTAAACAAAAAGGAAAATGGTGGTTAACAATCTTATTGTTTAGGTATTCCCTGGTGGCTCAGACAGTAAAGAGTCTGCCTGCAATTTGGGAGACCTGGGTTCGATCCCTGGGTTGGGAAGATCGCCTGGAGAAAGGTAATGGCAACTCACACCAGTATTCTTGCCTGGAAAAATCCCATGGACAGAAGAATCTGGCAGGCTACAGTTCGTGGGGTCACAAAGAGTCGGACACGACAGAGCAACTTAACTTTCACTTTCAACTTATTATTTATGTTTCTAAGATCCTGTTGCATGTAGTCACAGAAGTCTAACTACACTTCAGTTGCACAAGAATTAGACCTATCGGACCTATGCTTCCCAGTATAACAGCCACTAGCCACATGTAGCTAGTGAGCACATAAAACATAGCTAGTATGACTGAAAACTGAATTTTAAAATTTAATTAATTTTAAAGCTCAATTCTGTTATTGGAAAATTTTAAATATGTTTGGAACAATAAAGGTATGTGAATCTACTTTTCAATTGGAAATTTTATAGCATCTTTATTGAGATAATTCACATTCATAAATATCATCCATTTCAAGTATACAAATCAGGGCTTCTCTGGTGGTCCAGTGGTTAAGAATTCAGTTTGCTTGGATCCCTGGTCCAGGCAGATCCCACATGCCACAGGTAACTAAGCCTGGCCACCACAACTACTGAGCCTGTGCTCTGGAGCTGGCAAGGCACAGCTACTGAAGCCTGTGTGCCTAGAGTCTGTGCTCTGCAACAGAAGAAGCCATGGCAATGAGAAGCCCACAGCACCCCAACCAGAAAGTAGTCCCTGCTTGCCGCTATAGAGAAAGCCCATGCACAGCAAGGAAGACCCAGTGCAGCCAAAATAAACAAGTAGATGAAAATTTTTTTAAATCAAGTATACAAATCAGGGAGTTCTCTGGCGATCCAGTGGTTAGGATTCAGTGCTTTCACTGCTGTAACTTGGGTTCAGTCCCTGGTTAGGGAATTGACATCCCACAAGCCAAGTGACATAGGCAAATAGTAATAATAAATAAAAATAAAATAAAATATACAAATCAATGACTTTTAGTTTATCCAGAATTATGCAACCATCACCACAGTCTAAGTTTAAAACATTTTCATCATCTCAAAAAGAAACCTTATACCCATTAGCAATCACTCTCCCATTTCCTGCCAATCCACCCTTGCCCTAGGCAAATGGTAATCTACTTTCTGTCTCTACAGATAGCCTTTTATGGATATTTCATATAAATAGAATTATTGATCGTGGTCTTTTGTGACTGGCTTCCTTCAGGGAGCAAAGTGTTCTCACAGTCCATCCATGTTGTAGCATGTATCAGTACCTCATTTCTTTTTATTGCCAAGTAATATTCCATTGTATAGCTATACCTCATTTTGTTTATCCATTCAACAGTTGATGGACATTTGAGTTGTTTCCACTCTGGGGCTATTATGAATAATGCTTCTGGCAACTATCAATTGTATTAATCCAAATACAGAAGTACTTCCTAGGAAAATTTAATATCCCATTTGAGATGCGGAGAAGGCAATGGCACGCCACTCCAGTACTCTTGCCTGGAAAATCCCATGGACAGAGGAGCCTGGTGGGCTGCAGTCCATGGGGTTGCTAAGAGTCAGACACGACTGAAGTGCTTGGCCTGCACATGAGGTCCAGCCTCTGGGAATGGCCCACAGTGCCCTGCAAATCCTGTCCTAATCCACTTACCTCTCCCCACCTATATGCACCCTCCCTCCTCTCATAATAAAATGTGGAGTTTGTGGCTAGGCTGTTACCCAAAGAGTAGATAATACTGAATGCTCAACTAAGCAGGCCTCCCACACAGCCCCTTTAAACTGCGGAGGGGCACCCCCTCACAAAATCCAGAGGCTCCACGCTTCCAACCACATAATACCTCCCTGGTGCTCAGGTGTCCAGGCCCATAGATGACAAGGCAGGGCAAGCTCTAGCCTGAGACTGCTTGTATAGCCTCTTCCTCTGTCTGCCACAACAGCCATCACCACACCAACTATGAAGGCACTGGGACCTTCCTGAACCTTCCTTCTTGTCTTGGGAAGGCTTTATTGAAGGTGATTTATTCTTAGAAGATCTCCCAATCTCTCTCTACCAACCGCCTTTGCCCTTTTCATGCAAGATTTTCCATCATGCCATTAAAGAAAAGCTCACAGGCATCAAAAAACTTCTCTCCATAGGTCTCCTTAATATGTGCAGGGGTTTCTTTCCAGATTTGTTTCATTATCTCTGAGGACTTCTGCACATCTGTCATTGCTGTTCTGAAGTAGCCAGGTTCAACCATACTGACTTTCACCCCAAAATGTTGAAGCTCACGCCTAGGGGGAAAAAAAATTCTCAAGTTAACTCCTCTGATTGAAAGATACCACAATTTCAATGCTTTCAGGAAGAAAACAAAACAAAATAGTTATAAAAACACCTTTACTGAATATTTTAAAGGATAAAGAAATGGAGGAGAACAAAACAAAATTTTATACATCTCTAGGTGCAATAATTGGGATATGATTATACAAACTACCATAACCATTCAATTCCACATCCATTTATTTAACAGAGTTATTCACTTTCAGCCATGTGCTATACACTGGAAAAATGAAGAATACAAGGAATAATAAGGAAAATTAATGTTTTTATGGTATCTGCCAGTCCATTCTTAAGGAGATCGGCCCTGGGATTTCTTTGGAAGGAATGATGCTGAAGCTGAAGCTCCAGTACTTTGGCCACCTCAGGCGAAGAGTTGACTCATTGGAAAAGACTCTAATGCTGGGAGGGATTGGGGGCAGGAGGAGAAGGGGACGGCAGAGGATGAGATAGCTGGATGGCATCACTGACTCGATGGGCGTAAGTCTGAGTGAACTCTGGGAGTTGGTGATGGACAGGGAGGCCTGGCATGCTGCAATTCATGGGGTCGCAAAGAGTCGGACACGACTGAGCAACTGAACTGAACTGGGCTAAGTGTTTTGCATGCACTATCTCAGTAAATTAAGACTCTGCTCACCACCCCTGAAAAACCCACAGTGAGTGAGTCTGATAAATAAGCAAATAATTGCAATACAAGTCAAAAGAAATATAAAGGCAAGGTATTCAGGGGGCTACATAAGTAGAAAAGAAGATATAGATTTTCTGATGGAGTCAAAGAAGGCTTTAGTAAGGAGAAAATGTTTCAGTTGAGCCTCCAAGGATAAAGAGAAAATTTCCAAGTGAAGAAAGAGTGAAGTGGAATACCATACTGATGGAATTGCACACACAGAAGCAGGGGGCTGTGAAAAATTACAGTGTGTTCAAAGACTGCAAGAGACCATTAGTGGAATATGATGTGGGCATTAAATTGACAAGTCACTGGTCACTCCAGAATATCTGGGTTAGTTCAAAAAACATTTTCGAAAGTATTCATCAGGGGGCTGTGTATGTATCAGGCACTATGCGAAGTGCTGCTTTCACCAAGTGAAGTACGATGGCATTGTGCACCCTGTGGGGTATTCTTTCAGTACTCCGGGACAGTGATGAGGGCTGCTCCCTGCTCTAGAGGTTGCAGCACCTTGCTAGAGAAGATGAAGCCCAAGCTAATGTCAAGGAGAAATGTTTGGAGCAGTGTTTCATAAGAATTTAAAACACAAAGCATCGTGATCCTCTAAAGCAATGGATGGTTCTCAAAGTGTGGACCCCAGATCAATAGCATCAGCATCTGGGAGCTTGTTAGAATGCAGATTACTGAGCCCAAGTCTAAATTTACTAAATCAGAAACTCTGGGGCAAGAACCAACAATCTGTCCAAAGTAGCCTTCCAGGTGACTCTGAGGTATGCTAAAAGTTAAGAACAACTGCTCTAAAGGAAAACCCTCCCTTATCAAACCAAAGCCTAAAACCTTTCAAGTTAAAGCTTCAGAAAATGATTCTCCAGGTACCTGTGTGTATTGGAGCAGAAGGAAGTGCTAGGCAAGCCAAGCGTGCTTTGGCCTTTGCATTTCACTTCCCCTTGCTGTTTTCTCATACATTCCCAACACCATCACATCTCTATCCCCTTTAAAACTCTAACTCAAATGGGGGACAAAACATCCTTTTTCTGTTTATCCTTAGCATAATCAAGGCAAACTGGAATTTCCTACAGGAACTAAATAATGACTTAAAGGTTGGAAGGGCATGTCTTCGCTCTTGGCCTGGGAGTCCAAGAGGCATGAGCGGTGGTAAATCAGCAGGCAGCGGCCCCATGGAGATGGTCAAAATGTTGGATAGGCAGGAAGCCAGGAAAGATGCCTGCCATATAGTAACAACTCATGTAATGTCCTTTGTTATTTCCCTACCCCTTTCCTAAGCAGATAATATGATATGCACATTGTATTAGATATATACCAGACATGGCATGTGGTAAGTTAAATGAAGACTCCCAAACATATCAGGTCCTAATCCCTGAAACCTGTAAATGTTACCTTATGTGGCAAAGACTTTGCAAGTTTGATTGAGTTAAGGATCTTAAGCTAGGGAGACTATGCCAGGTGCTCTGGGTGCATCCTAAATGCAATCACAACTGTCCTTATAAGAGAGGCATGCTGCTGCTGCTGCTGCTGCTGCTGCTGCTAAGTCGTTTCAGTCGTGTCTGACTCTGTGCGACCCCATAGACAGCAGCCCACCAGGCTCCCCCGTCCCTGGGATTCTCCAGGCAAGAACACTGGAGTGGGGTGCCATTTCCTTCTCCAAGGCATGAAAGTGAAAAGTGAAAGTGAAGTTGCTCAGTAGTGTCCGACTCTCAGCGACCCCATGGACTACAGCCTACCAGGCTCCTCCATCCATGGGATTTTCCAGGCAAGAGTACTGGAGTGGAGTGCCATTGCCTTCTCCATAAGAGAGGCATAGGTAGATCCAAAGACCAACAGAGGAAGAGAAGGCAAAGTGACCATAAAGGCAGAGGTTGATGTGGCCACAAGCCAAGGAATTCCAGCAGCCACCAGAAGCAGGAGGCAAGTAACAGATTCTCTCCTAGAGCCTTCAGAAGAACATGGCCCTGTCAACAACTGACTTTGGCCCAGTGATGCTGATTTCAGACTTCTAGACTCCAGAACTGTGAGAGAATAAATATGTGCTATGGTAAGACACCATGCACCATAAATTACTTGTGGAAACTTATTACAACTGCCATAGGAAGTTAATTCATGGTGTTTGTCATATTCGTAGCTTGTTTCTAAGAGAAAATGCCCCTAGAGTCAGCCTCTGCTAAAGGAGAGTCTGTGCAGCACTATTCTGTACCGTGTGACTGCATCCTCATGTCTACAGCTGGCATGACCAGGAAGGGTCCTTAATGGGAGAAGAGCCCTTCTTAGGACTGGACAGTGACTCACCCTGTTATTACCAAGATGGCCATGGCAAATCACTGAACCTCTGTGCCTCAGTTTCCCTAGACATATAATAAGGATAAAAATAATTTCTTCCTCAATGGGTTGCTATGAAAATTAAATGATTTATTAAATGTAAAATACAGCAGTGCCTAACAGATAGTAAGTGAAAAAAAAAATCACATCATGTAGTGTCATACAGAATACACAAAAAAATGCTCTCAGTCCCAACAGGATTCTCTGGCTCAGAAACTAAAATATGAAGGGAACTATAAAAAGTAGGAACCGCTGATAGAGGAGCAGGAAGCTGAAATGAGGTATTTTAAAAAGCCAGGAGGTAGAGGCAGGGCCATTAGAGGGTTGTGGCAAACTAAAGTTATAAGAAAGAAAAGAAACCATTAGATAAAGAGAAGATACACAGAATAAAGGGATGAAATAAGTTAACTGGAAGCAGATGAGCACCAGAAAGAGTTGCTGTGAAGAGATGAGGACAGGAGGAAAGAGGACAGTCGTCCTCTCTTCAGAAATAAAATTTTACCAAGGATATATCGTGAGAGTTAGAATGTGGTGTGGTGACAGGAAACAAAGACTTCGGCCAAAACTCGGGTCTGCCAGATCACCGTTGCTGCAGGTGAACTCTGAATAGATACCAAATCTGAGCCTCAGCTTTCTGTATAAAACAGACTAGCAATAATATCTAGCAAACAATAATATTTGATTATTATCTAATAAATAATATCTAGTAAACATATCGGAGAAGGTAATGGCACCCCACTCCGGTACTCTTGCCTGGAAAATCCCATGGATGGAGGAGCCTGGTGGGCTGTAGTCCATGGGGTCGCGAAGAGTCTGACACAACTGAGCGACTTCGCTTTCATTTTTCACTTTCAAGCATTGGAGAAGGAAATGGCAACCCACTCCAGTGTTCTTGCCTGGAGAATCCCAGGGACGGGGGAGCCTGGTGGGCTGCCGTCTATGGGGTCGCACAGAGTCGGACACGACTGAAGCAACTTAGCAGCAGCAGCAGCAGTAAACGTATCAGATTTTGGAAGTGATGAAATAAGATAACATACGTGAAAGTGACTAGTGACTAGTAGGTCGTGGTGACTAAGACCTATTTAAGTGCTCAGTGGTTGCTTTTGTTTGTTTGGGGATTTCTTTGCCACTTTATTTTTTTAATTGAGGGATAATTGCTTTACAGAATTTTGTGGTTTTCTGTCATACATCAAAAAGAATCAGCCATGTCCCCTCCTTCCCCCAGCTCCCTCCCATCTCCCTCCCCATCCCACTCTTCTAGATTGTTTTAACTTTAGAGTCTTACCTCAGAATATCTGAGAAGGCTTCCACGCCATACTTGGAACAACAGTAGACTGCTCCAAAGAAAGCAATTCTTCCCAGAATGCTGGAGACATTGACAATTCTCCCCTGTGCTCTCCTGACCAGGGGAAGCATGCTCAGGGTCACCTCTATCACACCAATGAGGTTCACCCTAAGGGTATCCTTGTAGGTCTCAATCTTCACCCACTCAACGTAGCCATATGAGTGAAAAATGCCTGCATTGTTGACCAGACCCCAGAGCCCTAAAACAATAAAAATCAAAGCAGGAGTTTAGTTTCAGACAAAAATGACAGACTTCTACTTTGATCAATCTTTCTGTTGAAAACAGCTAAAAATGCTAGACAAAATATACTTTTTCAATCTTAAACAAATCAAAATATGTATTTTCAATCTTAAACACATCTATCAGTAAGAAAATAAAAGAAGATCAAGCCAAAAACAAAGAGAAGGCAGGAATCCAGGGAGGATAAACAGAACCCTAATGATAGCTTTTGATTTGAGGGAATTTGGCAAACAGTGTGAATTGAACTTCAATATTTATAGCATCAAAAAATATACACAATTAGAAGATGTGAAGTCCAAGGCCCACTAAGGTAGGGAGTCTAAGACTCTTTCTGGATTAAATGGCTATATTATCACTTTAAGAGTGAAACAGAAAGTACTTCCAAAGGACTGAAAGTATAACCTCCTGTCTTGAGCTCTGGAGTTGGAGGGAGAAGAAAAGAATCAGTCTCGAGGTACAAAATGAAAAGCAGATTTGGTGAAGATGAGACAATAAGAGTTCTCCTTTAGATTTGGTGAGTTTGAGCTTCCAGTAGAATTTCCAGTTGAGAAAACCAGCAAGTAGTTGGAAATTCAGGTGTGAAGAACAAGAAATAATTTAGAAATCAAGGGCATAAAGGTAATAGATTATGCGTAAACGAGATCCATTCAACACTTGTTGAGCCCTTAACATGTATCAGACAATATGTTACAAACTGGGAACACAGTGATGGTTAAGAGAGATCCATGTCCTTGAGCACACTCTCTAACAGGTGGGAAAACATTAACAATAATAATAACAATACAGTAGAAATAAACCACTATGTACAGCACAGAGGCTATAACTAACCATAACTTCTGACTCAAAAGTCAAGAACATCCTCAGGTAGGAGTAATATTTTAAAATCAGTTTTATAATTTAAAGCAAATTAAAAAAAATAAACATTCTTCAATCAAAAAAATAATTTTATTACTATTTTAGAACTCATTGGATGAATAGATATCTAGGAGGTCTAATTATCAGGATCTAAAGAATCATAAAACAAGCAGAGAAAGAAGAAAGGGATCAAAGAGGATTTGGATAATATCCAGAGAAAATGAACTTTAGAAAAGTAGATTTATCCATAATTGCCAAAAAATTTAAAACAACCAAGATGTCCTTCAGTAAGTGAATGGATAAACAAACTGTAGTATATACAGTGGAATATTATTCAGTAATAAAATTAAATGAGTACTCAAGCCACAGAAAAACACGGAGGAACCTTAAGTGCATATTGTTAAATGAAAGAAGCCACTCTAAAAAGCTACATCCAATATGATTCCAATCGCATGACACCTGAGAAAAGGCAAAACTATGGAAAGTGTGGGGACAACAGAGGACGAGATGGTTGGATGACATCACTGAGTTTGAGCAAAGAGATGGTGAAGGACAGGGAAGCCTGGCGTGCTGAAATCCATGGGATCGCAAAGAGTTGGACACAAATGAGTAACTGCACAACAACAACATGGAAAGAATAAAAGGCTGCACAGTTGCCAGGATTTGGGAGGAGGTGGGGAGAGCAGAGGAGATGAATAGGTGGAGCCAAAGGATTTTTAGAACACTGAAAATATTCTGCATCATACTATAATGGTAAATACAGGATATTTTACATTTGGCAAAACCTATAGAACCATACAACACAAAGTGGATCCTAATGTAAACTATAGACTTTCATTAATGCTAATGTATCAATATCAGTTTATCAATGTAATAAATGTACCACACCAATGCAAGATGTTACTAATAGGAGAAACTATAAGAGGGGGGTTGCATATGGGAACTCTGTGCTTTCCAACTTTTCTGTATATCTATCACTGCTCTAAGGAATACAGCCTATTAATTAGAAAAAATAAAATGAAAACTTATTTTAAAAAAAGAAGACGATCAAAGTCTGGCTTCAAGGAATGTCTCTTTTTCAGATGGTAGCCAAGGGAAGAAGAAGCAGATCCTTAAGAACACCTTGAAAATTCTTCAAATATAAAGAATTGTGAAGAAATGAATTGTGGTTGTAAATACTTCACTCGCAAGGTGAGATAACAGCCTGAAATCTACTGCGTTCATTTTTCAATACAAACATTGTTAAGGAAAAAAAAACTGCCAAAAATTACAACTGTCTTTCAAATGACAAAGCCAGTCTTTCAAGCCCTGCTTTTGAGATTATATATGTGTAATATATATGCACATAAAATGTTAACATCTTCATGCCTGAGTAAATGAAAGGAGAAAAAACTTCCCCATACCTCTGTCCCCAACACGCTCCTTCACCCACTCAGTGGCCGCAGCGATGCTCTCTGTCTTGGTGACGTCCAGAATCACTGTCTGCAGCCTGTCTGATGTCTGGTTCCTCAGCTGCTCGGCCCCCTGCTCCGTCAGACACCCAGCCAGGACCCTCAAGCCTCGCAGGTCCAGCTGCCTGGCCAGCTGGTTCCCGAAGCCCGAGTCACAGCCCGTGATGAAGACAAACTTGTCNTCGCGAAGAGTCTGACACAACTGAGCGACTTCGCTTTCATTTTTCACTTTCAAGCATTGGAGAAGGAAATGGCAACCCACTCCAGTGTTCTTGCCTGGAGAATCCCAGGGACGGGGGAGCCTGGTGGGCTGCCGTCTATGGGGTCGCACAGAGTCGGACACGACTGAAGCAACTTAGCAGCAGCAGCAGCAGTAAACGTATCAGATTTTGGAAGTGATGAAATAAGATAACATACGTGAAAGTGACTAGTGACTAGTAGGTCGTGGTGACTAAGACCTATTTAAGTGCTCAGTGGTTGCTTTTGTTTGTTTGGGGATTTCTTTGCCACTTTATTTTTTTAATTGAGGGATAATTGCTTTACAGAATTTTGTGGTTTTCTGTCATACATCAAAAAGAATCAGCCATGTCCCCTCCTTCCCCCAGCTCCCTCCCATCTCCCTCCCCATCCCACTCTTCTAGATTGTTTTAACTTTAGAGTCTTACCTCAGAATATCTGAGAAGGCTTCCACGCCATACTTGGAACAACAGTAGACTGCTCCAAAGAAAGCAATTCTTCCCAGAATGCTGGAGACATTGACAATTCTCCCCTGTGCTCTCCTGACCAGGGGAAGCATGCTCAGGGTCACCTCTATCACACCAATGAGGTTCACCCTAAGGGTATCCTTGTAGGTCTCAATCTTCACCCACTCAACGTAGCCATATGAGTGAAAAATGCCTGCATTGTTGACCAGACCCCAGAGCCCTAAAACAATAAAAATCAAAGCAGGAGTTTAGTTTCAGACAAAAATGACAGACTTCTACTTTGATCAATCTTTCTGTTGAAAACAGCTAAAAATGCTAGACAAAATATACTTTTTCAATCTTAAACAAATCAAAATATGTATTTTCAATCTTAAACACATCTATCAGTAAGAAAATAAAAGAAGATCAAGCCAAAAACAAAGAGAAGGCAGGAATCCAGGGAGGATAAACAGAACCCTAATGATAGCTTTTGATTTGAGGGAATTTGGCAAACAGTGTGAATTGAACTTCAATATTTATAGCATCAAAAAATATACACAATTAGAAGATGTGAAGTCCAAGGCCCACTAAGGTAGGGAGTCTAAGACTCTTTCTGGATTAAATGGCTATATTATCACTTTAAGAGTGAAACAGAAAGTACTTCCAAAGGACTGAAAGTATAACCTCCTGTCTTGAGCTCTGGAGTTGGAGGGAGAAGAAAAGAATCAGTCTCGAGGTACAAAATGAAAAGCAGATTTGGTGAAGATGAGACAATAAGAGTTCTCCTTTAGATTTGGTGAGTTTGAGCTTCCAGTAGAATTTCCAGTTGAGAAAACCAGCAAGTAGTTGGAAATTCAGGTGTGAAGAACAAGAAATAATTTAGAAATCAAGGGCATAAAGGTAATAGATTATGCGTAAACGAGATCCATTCAACACTTGTTGAGCCCTTAACATGTATCAGACAATATGTTACAAACTGGGAACACAGTGATGGTTAAGAGAGATCCATGTCCTTGAGCACACTCTCTAACAGGTGGGAAAACATTAACAATAATAATAACAATACAGTAGAAATAAACCACTATGTACAGCACAGAGGCTATAACTAACCATAACTTCTGACTCAAAAGTCAAGAACATCCTCAGGTAGGAGTAATATTTTAAAATCAGTTTTATAATTTAAAGCAAATTAAAAAAAATAAACATTCTTCAATCAAAAAAATAATTTTATTACTATTTTAGAACTCATTGGATGAATAGATATCTAGGAGGTCTAATTATCAGGATCTAAAGAATCATAAAACAAGCAGAGAAAGAAGAAAGGGATCAAAGAGGATTTGGATAATATCCAGAGAAAATGAACTTTAGAAAAGTAGATTTATCCATAATTGCCAAAAAATTTAAAACAACCAAGATGTCCTTCAGTAAGTGAATGGATAAACAAACTGTAGTATATACAGTGGAATATTATTCAGTAATAAAATTAAATGAGTACTCAAGCCACAGAAAAACACGGAGGAACCTTAAGTGCATATTGTTAAATGAAAGAAGCCACTCTAAAAAGCTACATCCAATATGATTCCAATCGCATGACACCTGAGAAAAGGCAAAACTATGGAAAGTGTGGGGACAACAGAGGACGAGATGGTTGGATGACATCACTGAGTTTGAGCAAAGAGATGGTGAAGGACAGGGAAGCCTGGCGTGCTGAAATCCATGGGATCGCAAAGAGTTGGACACAAATGAGTAACTGCACAACAACAACATGGAAAGAATAAAAGGCTGCACAGTTGCCAGGATTTGGGAGGAGGTGGGGAGAGCAGAGGAGATGAATAGGTGGAGCCAAAGGATTTTTAGAACACTGAAAATATTCTGCATCATACTATAATGGTAAATACAGGATATTTTACATTTGGCAAAACCTATAGAACCATACAACACAAAGTGGATCCTAATGTAAACTATAGACTTTCATTAATGCTAATGTATCAATATCAGTTTATCAATGTAATAAATGTACCACACCAATGCAAGATGTTACTAATAGGAGAAACTATAAGAGGGGGGTTGCATATGGGAACTCTGTGCTTTCCAACTTTTCTGTATATCTATCACTGCTCTAAGGAATACAGCCTATTAATTAGAAAAAATAAAATGAAAACTTATTTTAAAAAAAGAAGACGATCAAAGTCTGGCTTCAAGGAATGTCTCTTTTTCAGATGGTAGCCAAGGGAAGAAGAAGCAGATCCTTAAGAACACCTTGAAAATTCTTCAAATATAAAGAATTGTGAAGAAATGAATTGTGGTTGTAAATACTTCACTCGCAAGGTGAGATAACAGCCTGAAATCTACTGCGTTCATTTTTCAATACAAACATTGTTAAGGAAAAAAAAACTGCCAAAAATTACAACTGTCTTTCAAATGACAAAGCCAGTCTTTCAAGCCCTGCTTTTGAGATTATATATGTGTAATATATATGCACATAAAATGTTAACATCTTCATGCCTGAGTAAATGAAAGGAGAAAAAACTTCCCCATACCTCTGTCCCCAACACGCTCCTTCACCCACTCAGTGGCCGCAGCGATGCTCTCTGTCTTGGTGACGTCCAGAATCACTGTCTGCAGCCTGTCTGATGTCTGGTTCCTCAGCTGCTCGGCCCCCTGCTCCGTCAGACACCCAGCCAGGACCCTCAAGCCTCGCAGGTCCAGCTGCCTGGCCAGCTGGTTCCCGAAGCCCGAGTCACAGCCCGTGATGAAGACAAACTTGTCCTGGAGGTGGCTCACCACCTGCCTCTCTCGGTACCAGCGCAG
Source organism: Neotragus moschatus (assembly GCA_006410615.1). Taxonomy (NCBI): domain Eukaryota; kingdom Metazoa; phylum Chordata; class Mammalia; order Artiodactyla; family Bovidae; genus Neotragus; species Neotragus moschatus. Next base: position 36,425 of record SJYA01000767.1, read on the forward strand.
GAGGTAGTACAGGACCACGAGGACTGCCAGGTACAGCCACATGGTGAGAGGACCTCCTTCAAAAGAAAAAGAACAGCTTTCATTTTATTCCTTCCTTTTTTCTTTAACCAGTATTTACTATGTGCCAACCATTGCACTATGTGCTAGGACTCTGTATTAACTAATACATGGTCTTACCCTCTAGCCACAGTCTAGAGAGGGGAGTCAGGGAAGGAACCAAACAACTGCATTGCAATCTGGTAGGTGCCAAACAGAAATATACACAGTCTGATGGAGCTATAAAGGAAAGTGACCCACTACCTGCTAAGTTAGACCTAGCTTCACAGAGGCAATGATTTTTTAAATACTTCCAATAAAATAGTTAAAGAGTTCAAAAAGTGGATAAGGATGAAATTACATCCCAGGCAGCAATAATGTGTACATGAATGGAGAGGTGAGCAGCATAAAACTTCCTGATACCTACAAGCAGTTCGGGTGATGTAAAGAGCACATGGAACAAGAAATGGAAGGTGAAGTGGGGAAGAGTCAGATGAGGAGGGGTCCTGTAAACCACACGAAGGAATCTGGATGTATGTTGTAGGCAACAAGGATGTGCCATTAGAAGGTATTAAACTGAAGGCTAAGATGGCCAGATTTAGCTTTAGAAAGATCTGTCTCACAGTGGGAATGAAGGATGGATTAAACAGGGGTATGATGAAAGCAAAGAGATTAGTTAAGAGATCCAACAGTTTGGTGAAACATTGCAGCCAAAGCAGTTTGTAAATACAGACCAATCATATGCATTGTTGAAATGAATGTTCAGAGATGCCTACACTTCTATACATAGTTCTAGAGTAACATCCACCTTTTGGGGGCAATCTGTAGTTTCTGGCTGAACTAACATATGACTCATAAAGTCATGTGCATGCTCAGTCGCTCAGTCGTTTCCGACTCTGCAACCCCATGGACTGAAGCCACAAAGCTCTTCAGTCCATGAGATTTCCCAAGCAAGAATACTGGAGTGAGTTGCTATTTCCTTCTCCAGGGAATCTTCCCAGCCCAAGGATCAAACTCGAATCTCCTGAATCTCCTCTGTCTCCTGCCTTGGCAGGGGATTCTTTAACACAAAGCCACCTGGGAAGTCATAGATAGAGGTCAAAGATGGGTGTAGGGGCTTCCCTAGTGGTCTAGTGGTTGAGAATCACTTTGTAACGCAGGAGACACCAGTTGGATCCCTGGCCTGAGAAGATCCCACGCACCATGGGGCAACTAAGCCTGAGCACCACAACTTATCAGCCTGTGCTCTAGAACCTGAGAATCACAACTACTGAGCCCACATGCAACAAATAATGAAGCTTGCATGCCTGGAGCCCATGCTCCACAACAAGAGAAGCCACCACAGGTAGAAACCCACATGCCGTAACCAGAGAGTAAGCCCCTGCTCACCGCAACTAGAGAAAGGCCAAGTGCAGCAACAAAGACCCAGATCAGCCATAAATAAAGTTTTTTTTTTTAGTAGATGGGTTTGGGCCCACTAGGACATCACAAGGCCTACACAATGCTTACCTTAGCTTGGCTTTAAGGTCTCCCTAGTGCTCTGGTCCCAGATTTCTTTCTTAGCCTCCTCTTTTACCACCCTCTTTTGCACCCTACTCTTTAGCTGTAATAAGCACCTTTCAATAACCCACACAGTACAGGCTTTTCATGCCCCAGTATACAATTCTGTCTATAATTCTTTGCCAGCTCTCATCCATTTGACAAATAATACTCATCTGTTAAGACTCCACTGAATCATTTTCATTCAACAACATCAATTCAACATCCACTATGAGTCAGACACAATGTTAAGCACTGATACACAAAAGTGAACAAAACAAGATTCCATTATGCATTGAATTCATGGTCCAAGTGTAAAGACTGACAAGAAAACAATGCAATATACAGTCATCCCTTGGTATCCATGAGGGGTTGGTCCCAGGACCCTTCACAAATACAAAAATCTGAGGATGTTCTGTCCCTTATGTAAAATGGGCATAGCATTTGCATATAACCTATGAATATCCTCTTTAAATCATCTCTAGACTACTTATCATACCTAAGATAATGTAAATGATATGGAAATAGGTGAAAATACAATGTAAATGCCTGTAATTTGTTGTAAATGTGGTGTAAAAGCTATGTAGATAGTTGCTAGCATGAAGCAAATTCAAGTTTAGCTTTTTTGGAACTTTCCGGAAATTTTTTTCCTAATATTTTTAATCTGTGGTTGGTTGAATCTGCAGGTGCAAAACCTGTAGATATGGAGGGCCAACCATAATAGAAGTAAGGGCCAGATGCTGTTGGAGCGTTCAGGAGAGGCTTCCAAGCCAGTCCAAGAACTGAGAGGTTTCCTAGTAAGAATAAAATATAACTTGAGATCAAAAGCATAATAAAATTATAGTAAGAGCAGCTAACACTTGCAAAGCACGTGCTGTATTACAGGTCCTGTTATAAGCATTTCATATATATTAAGTCATTGAATTTTCATAACAGCCCATTAGGGTAGATCCTATCAATATCCTTGTGTGTCAGTTCAGATGCCAAGACAGAAACAGACATGCAAGGCATTCACTGGGGGAAAATACCTAAAGAGACTAAAGGTGGAAAGTGCAGGAGTAGGTGCCAATACAGGTCTGAAACAAGAAAGAGAAGGAAAGGAGGATTTAAATGATTTAAGGGGCTTCCCTGATAGCTCAGCTAGTAAAAAATTGTCCTGCAATGTAGGAGACCCTGGTTTGATTCCTGGGTTGGGAAGTTCCCTTGGAGAAGGGCATGGTAACCTACTCCAGTATTTTTGCCTGGAGAATCCCATGGACAGAGGAACCTGGCAGGCTGCAGTCCATGGGGTCACAAAGAGTCAGACACTACTGAGTGACGAAGCATACAATGATTTAAATCAATTATGCCTAGGTAATGAAGCCTCCACCAAAACCAAAAAGGATAGGGTTCAGAGAGCTTCCAGATGAACATTCGGAGATTCAGGGAAGGTGGCTTGGAGAGGGCAGAGAAGTTCTGTCATGTCCACTAAGTTCTGTCTGTGTCACTAAGTCATGCCCAACTCTTGTGACCCCATGGACTGTAACCTGCCAGGCTCCTCTGTCCATGGGGTTCTTCAGACAAGAATACTGGAGTAGGTTGCCATTTCCTTCTTCAGGGGATCTTCCTGACCCAGGGATTGAACCCAGGTCTCTTGCATTGCAGGCAGATTATTTACCAAGTGAGCTACAAGGAAACCCAGACCTTGCCGTAAAGCATCTCTTTCGTCTAGCTGCTCCTGAGTTATATCCTTTTATAATAAACCAGTCATCAGATAAGTAAAATGTCCCTCTATAAATTCTGTTAGCCACTATAGCAAAGTAATCAAACCCAAGGATGGGGTTGCTGGATCCTTCAATCTACTGTCCATCAGAAGCACGGGTGATAATCTGGGCTTATAACTGATGTCCAAAGTGAAGGGTGAAGAGAGTAGTAGGCTTATAGGACTGAACCCTTAACTTGTGAAACCTAATGTTGTCTCCTTGTTGTTAGCGTCAGAACTGAGTTGAATTGTGAAACACCTAACTAGTGTTGCAGAGAATCGTTTTTTTATAATTAGGTCCAGAACTGTTAAAGGTAGAGGTGAATAGAACTCGAGGAGCCAGTGAAGAGGAGAAAACAGTGGATAGAGACATTGAATGCTCCCTCCCTCCTCTTCTCTTTCTCTCCTTTTCCCTCCTGCCCCTGCCTCTGTATTCTCTCCCCTCCCCCAAGTTTTCTGCTCTCTCCAGTATGAGTCCTGTGTTCTTTAGCCAAATGCCTCTGTTCTGCCCAGTTGTCATTCTCTGGTGCACTGTACTAACAGAGCTTCATCCTGCCTGTTTATTGGCTAAAAAGGTAATTTCCTGATGCCATTCAAAGATGAGAATCCATGTCCCCAGTGAAGAGGAAGCTTGGAACCCACAGCCTTTCTACGTATTACTATTCAACCACCACATAGTAAGACTAAACTTGAAAAAGAGATATGCCAGGCCAGGCAGAATCCCAAAACACAAGCCAAAATTGAACAGGAATCAAAAGCCTTGAGAGGTCTTGACTATTTCTATATCAATATCTATATCCCTTGACCTGACCATTTTCTGAGGCTCTATCCTGTGTTTCTAATTTCCTTAAGTACTCTCCAGCCAGATGTTGAGCCAGATAGTCAATATATCCAAGAAAGAACACGTCATATTTTCTCCTAAACCTGTTTCTCCTCCAGAATTCCCAATTTCTATTTGGATTATGTTTAGTCTTAAGGCTCTGACACCTTCTCTTCATTGACCCATGCATTCCCTCCAGAGATGAGGCTGTAGAGTCCAACTCTCTATCTGGAACACCTGTCCCCTACCCTTCACTCCCATGGTCACACCCATTGTTCAAGCCTTCAACATTGAGTACCTCTCGCTTGACCTATCATGGAGGCATTCTCACCATCCCCACAGTGTTAGTCCCGTCTTGCCTCCCCTCAGTGCTGTCTGATAATTTTCCTCAAGCACAGCTCTGTTGATGTAACTACTTGAAAAGCATGTACTGTGTTTAGTCACTCAGTCGTGTCCCACTCTTTGCAACCCCATGGGCTATAACCCCCCAGGCTCCTCTGTCCATGGGAATTCTCCAGGCAGGAATACTAGAATGGGTTCCCATCCCTTTCTCCAGGGGATCTTCCCAACCCAGGAATTGAACTGGGATCTCCTTCACTGCAGGTAGATTTTTTATCAGCTGAGCTACTAAGGAAGCTCCACAGAAGAAACATATTTCAACATAATGAAGACCATATATGATAAGCCCACAGGCTTCCCAGGTGGGAAAACATAGGGAAAATTCCTTGATGTTGACCTTGGCAATAATTTTTTTGGATGTGAAATCAAAAGCAACAAAAGCAAAAATAAGTGGGACTACATCAAACTAAAAAGTTTCTACACAACCAAAGAAACAATTAACAAAATGAAAAGGCAACCTATAGAATGAGAGATATATCTGCAAACTGTATACCTGATAAGGAGTTAACATTCAAAATATAGAAGGGACTCATAAAACTCAATAGCAAAATAAATCCAATTACAAAAGGGTTCCAGGAGTTGGTGATGGACAGGGAGGCCTGGCGTACTGTGGTTCATGGGGTCGCAAAGAGTCAGACACGACTGAGCGACTGAACTGAACTGAGAGGATCTGAGTAGACATTTTTCAAAAAAAAGTCATATAAACAGCCAGCAGATACATGAAAAGAAGCCCAATATCACTAATCATCAGGGAAATGCAAATCAAACTCAGAATGAACTATCACTTCATGTCTGTTAGAATGGCTGCTATCAAAAAGACAAGAGTTAACAAGTGCTTCCAAGGATAGGGAGAAAGAATCCACCTATGTCAACAATCCCAAGGCTGAACAACTAGAACAACCTTAAGAGGTTGGGAGAAAGAAAGGGAAAGCCTAGGAGAAGTCTCTGGGCAGTACTGAGGGCTAGGCTCTGCTTAGCAGGTGTCTTCACTGAACCACCTCCTTGGACTGAAGACTCTCAAATGGAAACACAACTCTGTAGGTCTTTACTCTGAGCCTTTTCTTTACCAACAGCGAAGTCATTAGCCCATTCTGTCCTGGAGACTTCATCCTAAGATTATCTACAATGAACTGTAGAGCTCATCTGGCCATCCCCTAGCCTGAAATTCCCTTACTGCTCTCCCCACTTAGCAGAGTGAGCTTTTCTCTAAGGGAACGGTGTTTGTTTTTGTGGATGGGGCCATGTCAGCATGAAAGGAAAGGGAGAATATAGCAGAAGAGGAAAGAAAGGTAGAAAAATGTGTGGGGAAGTAGAGGGTTCCAGGGGCTCCAGGGGAAAGAAGAGATGGCTTAATCTCTGTACAAGCACCTACCACGAAGTCCCTTCCTTGTCTCTCCTCCCACCATCATGAGTCTTCAGAGCCCATCCTCACCAGCCCAGGTCTTGTTCAGTGACAGGGCCCCAGAGAGGAAGCAGAAAGGTTTGGGGCCCCATAAACTGACCTCTCTGGATGCCTTAGAATCTGAGTTGAACACAGAATCACTAGCCACTGGTGTGGATATTAGAATATTAATATTGACTCCTATTACGACCCAGATAATCATAATGATGTGATCACTAATCTAGAGGCAGACATCCTGGAATGTGAAGTCAAGTAGGCCTTAGAAAGCATCACTATGAACAAAGCTAGTGGAGGTGATGGAATTCCAGTTGAGCTATTTCAAATCCTGAAAGACGATGCTGTGAAAGTGCTGCACTCAATATGCCAGCAAATTTGGACAACTCAGCAGTGGCCACAGGACTGGAAAAGGTCAGTTTTCATTCCAATTCCAAAGAAAGGCAATGCCAAAGAATGCTCAAACTACCACACAATTGCACTCATCTCACATGCTAGTAAAGTAATACTCAAAATTCTCCAAGCCAGGCTTCAGCAATTCGTGAACCATGAACTCCCTGATGTTCAAGCTGGTTTTAGAAAAGGCAGAGGAACCAGAGATCAAATTGCCAACATCCTCTGGATCATGGAAAAAGCAAGAGAGTTCCAGAAAAACACCTATTTCTGCTTTATTGACTATGCCAAAGCCTTTGATTGTGTGGATCACAATAAACTGTGGAAAATTCTGAGAGAGATAGGAATACCAGACCACCTGACCTGCCTCTTGAGAAACCTGTATGCAGGTCAGGAAGCAACAGTTAGAACTGGACATGGAACAATAGACTGTGTCCAAATAGGAAAAGGAGTACATCAAGTCTATATATTGTCACCCTGCTTATTTAACTTCTATGCAGAGTACATCATGAGAAACGCTGGACTGGAAGAAACACAAGCTGGAATCAAGATTGCCAGGAGAAATATCAATCACCTCAGATATGCATATGACACCACCCTTATGGCAGAAAGTGAAGAGGAACTAAAAAGCCTCTTGATGAAAGTGAAAGAGGAGANAGGATGAGATGGCTGGATGGCATCACGGACTCAGTGGACGTGAGTCTGAATGAACTCCGGGAGATGATGATGGACTGGGAGGCCTGGCGTGCTGCGATTCATGGGGTCGCAAAGAGTCAGACACGACTGAGTGAATGAACTGAACTGAACTGACCCCTGATTGGTTTCTCTAAAACCTGAAAATCCCAACAAAAACTAGCCATAATACTGTGTCATCTGTCTCTCAGTAGAGCAACCATAAAAACCTGACACAGGTGTGAAAATGCAAGGAAAAATCCAGGAAAAGTCCTAGGGAGGTTGGCAATCCTCAAGGTTAGGCTCGCTGCTAAACTGGGCTTCCCCACCCAGTCACTGTACTTGGTGTGTGCCGAAGACTCTCACATCCAAACCTGGGGGTGTTTCAGGCTTCTGTAACTTTCCCCTTCAGCAACTATGCAGAGCAAGTACTTCGCTGGTGGTCCAGTGGTTAAGATTCTGGCATTCCCAATGCAGAGGGCTCAGGTTCAATCCTTGGTCAGGGAACTAGATCCCATGGACCATAACTAAGAGCCCTGACACTACAATTAAAGACCTCATATACTACAATGAAGACCCAGTGCAGCTGAATTAAAAATATATATAGTGCAGAACACATTCCATTTCTCAGAACACTTTTTTTGGAGTCTGTTATACCAATGAGACTTTTGGCTAATACTCTGCCTACCTTTCCTTTTATTCCTTTCCAATCTGCTTGAGTTCCCCTGACCTCAACTGTGATTTTGTGGATAGCACAGAAATATGAGCATGTATTCTGAAGTCAGATTACTTGGGCTCAAATCAGGCTTTACCATTTACTTGTGTAGCCTTGGGCAAGTGAATTAACCTGTCTCCCTGTGCTGTTATTGTGCATGCTCAGGCGTGTCTGACTCTTTGCGACCCCACGGACTGTAGCCCGCCTGCCTCCTCTGTCCCATGAGACTTTTCCAGGCAAGAATGCTGGAGTGGGTTGTTATTTCCTCCTCCAGGGGATCTTCCTGGCCCAGTAGTCGAACCCCGGTCTACTGCAGCTCCCGCATTGCCGGTAGATTCTTTCCCCATTGCACCATTAGAGAAGCCCTCTACCTGCATGCTCATCTTCAAAATGGGAAAAGGACCCTTCAGTGATTTGTTGGGAGAGTTTAACTGAGTTAACACATGTAAAGCACTGTAGATATTATTAGGATTACTTTGGTGGTTGTTGTTTTATTATTGCCATTCTAGACTTTTATCCCTGAACCCTGCCTCTTCCTCCAGTTCTTATCAGAATCACTTTTTCACAGTGTGTGTAATTCCAAGCATTGCAACATTCTTAGTCTTTTCTATATGATTTTTATCACTACACTGGGCCATACTAGTTCACCCTGACCTTCTTCAGTCTCAAGCAGAGGACCTGTCTCTCTGCAATATAGCACAAGGCAAAATAAGGAACAGCTTTTATTCTCTTCTTTTAAATCTTCAGACGTGGGTTTATCTATAAGATTCAATCAGTCTAGTCACTGATCCTAAGAGTGAGTTTACCAACAACACACAGATTCATGGACTGATCCATTGTGACATCCTTTGTTCTCACACTGGGCACACAAACTAGGTATTACTTGTAAAACAAAGAATGTTGCTCACTATCCAATTCTACAAGGATCAAGTCATTAGCCTCTGTAGTCACTGACTGGCAGTACACTCTGAAAAGAATTCAGGATGAAGAATGTGATAAGGCATTTTATACTTTGGAAAAATGGATGCCTTAGTTCGAGATATCTCAGGCAGAAAAAAATTTAATGAACCCAGATTTTTGCATCTTCTCAAACAGAAAAAAAAGCACTAAGATCATTAACTGAGGTCTTCCTTGGCAGTCCAGTGGTTAAGAATCTGCCTGCCAATGGCGAGGATACAGGTTTGATCTGGTCTGAGAAGATCCCACATGCCACAGGGGCAGCTAAACCCATGCGCCACAACTACTGAAGCCCACGCATTCTAGGGCTTGAGAGCCCGTTCAGCTTAGAATCCATCCTCTGCAACAAGAGAAGCCCCTACAGTGAGAAGCCCATGCACCATAACTAGAGAGCAGCCCCTGTTTGCCACAACTAGAGAAAACCCACATGTAGCAATGAAGACCCAGTGCGGTCCGAATAAATATATAAATAAATTTTTAAATCTTTAACTCAGATATCTGATCGTGGCGGTGCAACCTGCCTACCAATGTAGGGGAGGGGACATGGGTTCGATTTCTGGTCCAGGAAGTTTCCAGGTACAGCAGAGCAACTAAGCCTGTGCACCACAACTACTGGGCCTGCACTCTAGAGCCTGTGCTCCACAGTGAAAGAAGCCACCACAATCAGAAGCCTGAGCACCACAGTGAAGAGTAACTCCGGCTCACTGTAACTTAGAGAAAAAAAAAAAGCTTGAGCAAAGTAACAAAAACTCAACACAGCCAAAAATAAAAATTTTAAAGAGTTCACAAGAACAATCAAACATTGCTATTGAACAAGTAAATATATTCAATTTGGAAAAAACAATTTATCATTATCTACCAAAGATAATGATCCACTTTCCCTATATCCAAAGATTTCAGTTTGGGTATATAACAACAAAATATGTACACCATAAACATTACTTGTGATACCCAAAAGCTGAAAACAACCCACACATGCACAAACAGTAGAATGGATAAATAAGTTGAGATATGTTCATACAATGGAATGCTATACAGTGACAAAAACAAACTATAGCTACACACAGTTACATGAATGAGTCCCACAAACGTAATATTGTGACACAAAAGAACACATACTACATGATTCCATCTACACAAAGTTTTAAAATACAAAGCTAATCTATGTTGGCACTTCCTTGATTGCGCAGTGGCTAAAATTCCACACTCCCAGTGCAGGGGGCCAAGGGTCACTCCTTGGTCGAGAAACTAGATCCCGATGCCACAACTAAGACCTGAAGCAATCAAATAAATAAAAATATTTTTTAAAGCTATAAAAATTTTTTAATTAATCTATGTTGATATTAATATAAATCATATTACTAGTTACTTTGGGGGAGGAGGTAGGCTTCATCGAATGAGAACGGTATTAATGGATTATCTACCGTGCTCATAATGTTCTATTACTTGACCTGTGTGGCTATAACAGAAATGCAAATTTTGTGAAAATTCATTGAACTGTCACCTGTGTGTTTTCCACTCAAATTAGAAAAATTAAAATACCACCTTGGGGTTGGTGCACTGGGATGACCCAGAGGGATGGTAGGGGGAGGGAGGTGGCAGGGGGCTTCAGGATGGGGAACATGTGTATACCTGTGGCAGATTCATGTGGATGTATGGCAAAACCAATACAATATTGTAAAGTAAAAAAATAAATTAATTAATTAAAGGCTGAATAATTAAAAAAAAAACCACCTTTATTAAAAAGAGAAGAAAAAAAAACAGTCTGAAGAAAATCACTTCTGCATTTGTCATAAAATTCATATCAAGAATCCTGTGCATTTATACACTGTGTAAGATCCCACATGATAAATCCTGTCATGCATTTAGTACCAGGAAAGATTTTGTCTTTTCTAAGTAAATAGCATACAATTGATTCTTTTTAAATTATCTAATTTTTCTATATTATCTTAGTGGTTTAAGGCCAAATTTAATGTTCAGTCATAGTAATTCTATTAGTCCTTATAAATAGCATTTTCTTCTTCTTCTCTCTTCTCTTTCAACACGTTGATTTTCTTTCTCTTTTTATGTTTCCACTTGCATTTTAATAAATTTTTTTGTGTATGTGTCTTTTACTATAGATTACCTCAAACTCTTTTTGAAGATGCTACATTTGTCCAAGAATAAAATCTAACAGATTTTCCAACCTTAGTCTCATCCCAAAAGCTGACTCAATCCCTCTGCCAAGTGGGGAAAAAATTAGCAAATACTCCAGTAGTTGATGGCATATATATACACATATATCCATGTATAATATGATAAAATGTATATATACACATACACATAAATCATACTTCATTTCATATCAGTATATGAGATTCCACAAAGAGAAAGGACAAATGTTACCTGAGGAATTTTTATTTGTGAATATACATCATATTTCACCTACCTTTGGAATTTTACTTCTTCTCTGTTCTCCACAAGATTACAAATGTAACAAGAGAGAAGGAATCATGGGACTATTAAACCCTTGTTTACTGGTCACATGGGTTAAAAAACAGAAAGAAAAAAATTTCACCACTCCCACTGCAAAGAGCTTGATCATAGTAGGAAATGGGGGTAGGGTTAGGGCATGACAGAACTAGATCACAGAGCTTCAGCAACACAACTTTCAGGGCTTAATTACATAAAGCTGCTTTTGCTTACCCCAAAGTTCATGAACTTACTCCACAGCTCTCAGCATTAACTAAAAAAGAGCTGGTTTTCCACTCTGTCAGGATTCCCAGTTTACAGAGCATATTCCAACGGGTCTTATGTGTAAGTATAAAATCACTGTCAACTTCTAAACAATATTTAAACTGCAAAAGAATAAAGATCAAAAAAGCAGAGAAAATCATCAGTTCAGTTCAGTTCAGTCACTCAGTTGTGTCCTACTCTTTGTGACCCCATGGATGCAGCATGCCAGGCTTCCCTATCCATCACCAACTCCCAGAGCTTGCTCAAACTCATGTCCATTGAGTCAGTGATGTCATCCAACCATCTCATCCTCTGTTGTCCCTTTTTCTTCCTGCCTTCAATCCTTCCCAACACTAGGGTCTTTTCCAATGAGTCCGTTCTTCACATCAGGTAGCCAAAGTGTTGAAGTTTCAGCTTCAGCATCAGAGAAAGCCATGGTGATGAATTTTCTTTCAGAAATCAAAGTTGAAGAGTCTTTTAAGAAAATAATAGACCACAATCAAGATCTTTCTCCAAACAGGTTTTATTTCCAACCCCAAACACACACATACACACACACACACACACACACACACTCACACCATTTGTTCAGGAACAGTTTTCAAAGGACTTCATGAACCCCACTGAGCAAGGTCCCTTTCCTTTCCTGCACACTGCCCATCCCAACCTTCTGCACCTCTTTCACAACACCACTCTCTTGTGGTCAGAGTTCAGGGTGCTTCACTCACTTGTGCCTACATTTCTCAACAGTGCCAGCCTTGTTCAGCTTCAGAATCAGACCTGTTACAGTCAAAATTAAAAACAGAAAGCTACCATTCTCTAAGTTGGAGCCTCTGCTGGAGTCAGAGAATGGGGAAGCAGAGCCCGCTCTTAGACTGCCCACCTGAGATCAGTTTCTGTGAACTGGGGCTCTGGGCCTTAAGGCTGTCAGACACGTTTCCAAAAGACCTGCTGCCGCTTTATGATCTAATACATTCTAGCAAATCAGTCAAACCCAAGGAGGGAGTTGTGGGAACCTTCCATTTAAAGCTAGTCCGTCAGAAGCACAGGTAACAACCTGGGCTTGCAATTGGCATCTGAGGTTGGGGGTAGTCTTGTGCAGGGGAGGCTTGAATCTATGGAATCTGACACTACCTCTGAGTGAATGCATGTTCAGTCACTTCTTTGCAATGCTGTGGACTGTAGCCCACCAGGCTCCTCTGTCCATGGGATTCTCCAGGCAAGAATACTGGAGTGGTTGCCACGCCCCCCTCCAGGGCATCTTCCCGACCAAAGGATCAAACCTGTCTCCTGAAGCTGGGTAGATAGTATCAGGGATGAGTTGAACTGCAATACACACAGCTGGTATCCAAAGAACTGGTTTGGAGGTATGGGTAAACACATCCCTCCCTCACATTGGAATTGGTATAAAATCCTTCAGCACCCTTTCACAACTCTCTCTTTTCTTGGCTCTTATGAAATCACCACCTCCTAGGTCTCCTGCTTCTATTGCTATTTGTTCTCCTTGTCCTTCGCTGGCTTCTCTTCCTCCACCCAATTTTTAAAGTCAGTATCTTTAAGAGTTCTATCTAGGCCCTTCCTCTCTTCTCAATGCACACACTCTCTTTGTATGGGGACCTCAGTCATCATCAACTTCAATCTGATCTACAGTCTAATGACTTTGTAAATCTCTGCCTTCAGTCAAGATCTTCCTGACATCTAGCTTCTCATATCCAACTGCCTGCTGGGCATCTTTCACTGGAATTCATTCATTCATTCCATAAAGTTCCTACTATGTGCTAGTCCAGCGCTATTTACTGGCACTAATGTTGTTGCTTTTGTTTAGTCACTAAGTCATGTCTGACTCTTTGCAACCCCATGGACTGTAGCCTACCAGGCTCCTCTGTCCATGGGAGTTCCCAGGCAAGAATACTGGAGTAGGTTGCCATTTCCTTCTCCAAGGGATCTTCCAGACCCAGGGATCAAATCCACATCTCCTGCACTGGCAGGTGGATTCTTTACCACTGAGCCAGCAGGGAAGCCACTGGAGCTTATAGAGGAGAGTAAATTGGCATGATATTTGAAATCTTAGAACTTATCATTTCAGTAGGAAAATAGACATTAAATATACATTCCTACAAATAAATATATAATTACACACTGTGATGAAGGCTATGGAAGAGAAGCATGGGGAGTTTAGGAAATATCACAATAGAAACTCAAATTTAACTTTTCAAAACTGAAATGATGATGATTCAGTGCAATCTGATCCTCCTCATTTTCATGTTACTTCCTATCCCTACATGTACTCAACAAATACTCAACAAATTTAATGATTACCCACTAGATGCTAAACAACTCCCTTCCAACCAGCTGCCCAATCCTGAAACCTGGGAGATCATCCTAGACCCATCCCTCATCCCCTACATCCAATCAACATTAATTCTTCATAATATTTCTTGTCACTTATGTCCACCCAATCACATCCATCTCTACTGCCTTAGTTCAGGCCACGAGTATTTGTGCCCTGGATTCCAACAACAGTTTCTTGGGATAGTGCTGCCTCTGGTTGCTCTTTCCCCTTCTATCTGTCCTTTACAGGGCTCCAGAGGTTATTGGAATGGACTGGTTCCAAATCGGGAAAGGAATACATCAAGGCTGTATTTTGTCACCCTGTTCATTTTACTTATATGCAGAGTACATCATGTGAAATCCTGGGCTGGAGAAGCACAAGCTGGAATCAAGATTGCTGGGAGAAATATCAATAACCTCAGATATGCAGATGACACCACCCTTATGGCAGAAAGTGAAGAAGAACTAAAGAGCCTCTTGATGAAAGCAAAAGACAAGAGTGAAAAAGTTGGCTTAAAACTCAACATTGAGAAAACTAAGATCATGGCATCTGGTTCCATCACTTCATGGCAAATAGATGGAGAAACAATGTAAAGAGTGACAGACTTCATTTTTCTGGGCTCCAAAATCACTGCAGGTGATGACTGCAGATGACTGCAGCCATGAAATTAAAAGATGCTTGTTCCTTGGAAGAAAAGTTATGACCAATCTACACCTGAGACGGAAAAAAAATAAATAAATAAAATACTATGATTCCGCAAAAAAAAAAAAAAGTTATGACCAATCTAGATAGGATATTAAAAAGCAGAGNTCTGGGCTCCAAAATCACTGCAGGTGATGACTGCAGATGACTGCAGCCATGAAATTAAAAGATGCTTGTTCCTTGGAAGAAAAGTTATGACCAATCTACACCTGAGACGGAAAAAAAATAAATAAATAAAATACTATGATTCCGCAAAAAAAAAAAAAAAGTTATGACCAATCTAGATAGGATATTAAAAAGCAGAGAGAGACATTACTTTGCCAACAAAAGTCCATCTAGTCAAGGCTATGGTTTTTCCAGTAGTCATGTATGGATGTGACAGTTGGACTATAAAGAAAACTGAGCACCAAAAAATTGATGCTTTTGAACTATGGTGTTGGAGAAGACTCTTGAGAGTCCTTTGGATAGCAAGGAGATCAAATCAGTCAATCCTAAAGGAAATCAGTCCTGAATATTCATTGGAAGGACTAATGCTGAACCTGAAGCTCTAGTACTTTGGCTACCTGATGCAAAGAACTGATTCCTTTGAAAAGACCCTGATGCTGGGAAAGATTGAAGGTGGGAGAAGGGGACAACAGAGGATGAGATGGTTGGATGGCATCACTGACTCAATGAACATGAGTTTGAGTAGGCTCCGGGAGTTGGTGATGGATAGGGAAGCCTGGCATGCTGTAGTCCATGGAGTCGCAAAGAGTTAGACACAATCAAGCAACTGAACTGAACTGAGAGGTTATTGCTTTCTTTTTTAAAATTTTGTTTATTTATTTTCTGCTGCCCTGGGTCTTCATTGCTTTGTGCAGGTTTTCTCTGGTGGTTCTTTCTCTGGTTCTTGTGGCGTGTGGGCATCTCACTGCGATGACTTCTCTTGTTGCAGTTCATGGGCCCTAGAGTGCTTCAGTAGTAGTTGTACCCTTCAGGCTTAGTTGCTCCGTGGCATGTGGAATCTTCTCAAACCAGGGATCTAACCCCATCCCCTGCATTGGCAGGCAGATTCTTACCCACTGCACCATCACAGAAGTCCCCAGAGTTTATTTCTAAAACACAGTTCTGATTATGTTTCTTCCCTGATTAAAGCCTTCCAAGAGTCCCCATAGTCTTCAGACAAATACAGATTCCTGGGGAGAAACAAAGTTTGATGTTGTGTTTTGATTTGAATCTGTCATCCTTTAAGCAGTCTGCAAGGAGGAAGCTAGACCCAAATGTATATAACTTTATAATTAACAAGAAAATCCATTCAGTAGGTATACTGGCAGGTTACTCATCAAAAATCTGGTGGGTTTGCTATTGTATAGAACATGGAACTCTGCTCAGTGTTATGTGCCAGCCTGGATGGGAGGTGGGCTTGGGGGAGAATAGATACATGTATAGGTATGTATGTATGGGTGAGTCCCTTCACTGTTCACCTGAAACTATCACTGTTCACCCGAAACATTGTTAACTGGCTATATCCCAATACAAAATGTTTTTGGTGTTAAAAAATAAAATTAAGAAATTTTTTAAAAAATATTGTGGGTTCATTTACAGCTTAAGTGAAAAAATTCAATTTCATATATTATATCCATCAAATAGGTTAAAAAATGATTGCAAAGTCCTATAACATGTTTTATCAGCTTTGAAGTCATCATTTGCTTTGTGGTTAAAGGAATCATTCCGTGAGATTTAACTAAAACTTTGTCATTAAAAAAAATGAGAGTATTCTTTATTACTTTCAGTAGTTGATGACAAGTGATAAAAGTTATCATAAATTGAAATATGATCTTGGCTCCACCTAGACAGTCTCCCCTGGTTTATGATGCTCTTCTGTGAACATAATAGATTTTCTTATCTTCTCCTATTTTATTGAGGAGCACAGGGTAATTCAAATTTTCAGCTTATTTCAACAATATTATTCATTCCCAAGCCTTCAATACAGATATGATTGAATCAGATATGATCAATATTTTATTTTAGTTTTAACCAAAACTGAATTAAAATGGGCAAGTGACTTTTATTTCCATACTCTTTAGCTTGGCACACAATGCTCTGGCCATAGCTTGCCTCTTGGTCTCATCTCTTACTGTGCCTTCCCTTGAAGTCTGAGTTCTGACCATATGGAACTATTACTGGCAGTTTCCTGGAAACACCATGCCATTTAAGCTTTTGAGCGCTTCCTCCCTGTACCAATCTTGCCCAAGTCTTTAAAAAAAAATACTGACACCAATAGACAACTGGATTAAAGATTCATTGAAGAGTAAACAAAAAATAATTTACAAGTAGATGGACTTTGGGGCTTCTCTGGAAGTCCAGTGGAGGGGGGGGGGCAGAAATTCATCTATAACATTTTATTCTACTTTTTGATTTGTATCAATTGCGCTTATTAGACTATAACTTTCTTGGAAGCAGAAACCATGTCATTTTTCTCCCCTGAGCCTAGCTAAATGTCCAACACAAATTTTTATTAACTGCAGGATAAATTAATTAGTTTAAAAAATGACTGGATGAACCATATTTTTCCCAAACAGATTATCCTTTTACATGCTAAAAACATCCAGAATGACAATAAAAGCTGGACTGAAAGTCCATGAAGTAGGTGTCCAAGTCTGCAAGGAACTTGAAGAGAGTGATGGAGGGCTGACAGATTACCCAAAGAGGTTGACAGTAGACATAAGCAGTAAATGTAAAGACGGTAGATAGTGTAAGTCTTGAAGGACAACGGAGTTTTTCAAGTACAAAGAAGAAAACACAAAGGGAAACCAACTGAATGGCAATACTGCCTCCCAGTGGCCCTTGGGATAAAAACTTGTATATCAAAGCACTTCCCACAAAATAACTTTCTCACTTTGAGTGGTTCTGGGCTATGAGCTTGTGCCAGGCACTTCTTAGTTTATCTCATTTAACCCTCACAACAACCCCTTGTAGACAAATAGCTTGAAGCTTAGGAGTTAATCTCACAGACTAGGAACCAGGATGTCTGCTTCTCTCACTTACTAGCTTTGTGACTGGGGCAAATTAGATCTCGGCATATGTCTCCACCCTAATGGCAGAAAGCGAAGAGGAACTAAAGAGCCTCTTGATGAAAGTGAAAGAGGAGAGCGAAAAAGCTGGCTTAAAACTCAACATTCAGAAAACTAAGGTCATTGCATTTGGTATATCACTTCATGCAAATAGATGGGGAAACAATGGAAACAGTGACAAACTTCATTTTCTTGGGTTCCAAAATCACTGTAGATGGTGAAAGCAGTCATGAAATTAAAAGATACTTGCTCCTTGGAAGAAAAGCTCTGACAAACCTGGTCAGCATATTAAAAAGCAGAGACATTACTTGCTAACAAATGTCTGTCTAGTCAAAGCTATGGTTTTTCCAGTAATCACGTATGGATGTGAGAGTTGGACCATAAAGAAGGTTGAGCACCAAAGAACTGATGCTTTCAAACTGGTGCTGGAGAAGACTCTTGAGAATCCCTTGGACTGCAAGGAGATCAAACCAGTCAATCCTAAAGGAAATCAGTCCTGAACATTCATTGGAAGGACTGATGCTGAAGCTCCAATACTTTGGCCACCTGATGGCAAGAGCCGACTCATTGGAAAAGACCCTAATGCTGGAAAAGATTGAAGGCAGGAGAAGCAGATGACAGACAATGAGATGATAGGACGGCATCACTGATTCAATAGACATGAGTTTGAGCAAACTCTGGGAGATGGTGAAGGACAGGGAAGCCTGGCGTGCTGAAGTTCATGGGGTCATGAAGAATCGGACACAACTGAGTGACTGAACAACAAATAGGTCTCCATATGTAAAACAGGGATATGGTCAGTATCGATCACGTATGTCCTTGACAGCATAGCAAATGCTATACAAATGTTACCTATTATTATGTCCTTTTGCCTAATGAGAAAAACTAATGTTAAATAAATCAAGCATACAATAGGAACTCAGTAAATAAACTTCCTTTGCTTTGCCCCCTTATGTCTTAGCTCCTTGCAGTGTGCCCTCTTTAATGGTCCTGAAATTCAAATAGGGGACTCCCAAATAGCTAAAAGAAATTATTTCCTAAAGGCAGCAATAAGGAATTTCCAGTAAAGAAACACCAAAACCTCCATTAAAGAGCCCAAGGATATGCAGCTCTGGAAAAGAGAACTCTTAATGTTGCTCTCTTTTTTGTTCTTTTTTTAAATTTTTGACTTTTGACTGCATTAAGTCTTAACTGCGGGAAGCTCAGTTAGTTCCCCAACGAGGTTCTGTATCCCCTGAATTCAAAGCATGGAGTCTTAAGCTCTGCACCACCAAGGAAGTCCCTCTATTGGCACTCTTGCTACGGTTATTAGAGTGAAGACATTCCCAGAAATGAAATTCACTCTACCCAAAACAGGTTGTCTGGGGATTGTGAAAATCAACTAACACTGTGCAGAACATCACATTTCTAGAGATACTCAAATAAATAAGATCTGTCTAGAGACTATTTTTCACCATGTTGCCTACAGAAGATGAGGGACAATGACCACTTTCAAAAATTAAAGTTCATGAAAATGATAGCTTTCAAGCAACAACACTGATGTAATTATCAGACTACCCACCCCGACCCCACATTTGTAGTGAGATGTATCTTTACCTGGTAAGACTGATTGGCAAATCTGCATATCAATAGTAAACAGGCTCCTTTCATTCTTATAAAACTGTCCATGATTCTGCAAGCTTCCTTGGATTCAGATTTTAGTATTCCTGGATGTTCTATATGAGAGAGACCAAATATACAAAGAAATAATGACCAAACCATATACAAAAACAGAACTCTGATCCACAATCTGCCCAAAGTATACCCAGGAAACCAACTCCCTTATCTATAATAAACAGCCCAGAAAGCCAGCTTGCTTTAGGTCAGACTTGGAGGAAGTGAGACTGCAATCTGGAGTAATAGTCCAGGAAACTAAATAACCCACATAATAATCCACCCAAAATAGTCAGGACTTGATTAAAAACTGACAGCTTCCCTAATTTTTTCCCCCACTTCCAATTTAGAACCAACAAGAGAAAGCCAAATATGCACACCTAACTATTCACATAGAATACCCCAATGTGTGTTAGCCCAATGCAGAGCCTTGACTTAGGATATACCTGAAACCTTCTCTCTTGTCCCTATTAAAGCTTTCCCATTCCTCTGCCTACATTTGAGTCTGTCAAAATACAAGTGAGGGTGGCTAACTCCCTTTCTGTATAAAACAAGGTCTTGAATAAATAGATCCTGCTTTTCTCATTTGGTTGGTCATTTATTTCCATATATTGGACCTAGAAATTCTATGAAGAACTAATTTCCAAACCTTCTTTAATTGCTTAAATGTGTTGTTTCTAAAACAGTTATAAAGTTAGCAGAGAACATCTCTTTTACTTCATCTTGATAACCTAAGTCTATATGCGTTCTTGCCTTGAGAACCCCATGAACAGTATGAAAAGGCAAAAAGATGTAACACTGAAAGATGAACTCCCCAGATTGGTAGGTGCCCAATACGATACTGGAGAAGAGTGGAGAAATAGCTCCAGAGGAGTAAAGAGGCTGAGCCAAAGCAGAAACAACACCCAGTTGAAGATGTGTCTGGATATGAAAGTAATTCCAATGCTGTAAAGAACAACATTGCATAGGAACATGGAATGTTACGTCCATGAATCAAGGTAAACTGGAAGTGGTCAAACAGGCGATGGCAAGCATGAACATTGACATTATAGGAATCAGTGAACTAAAATGGACAGTAATGGGCAATGTAATTTAGATGACCATTATACCTACTACTGCGGGCAAGAATCCCTTAGAATAAATGGCGTAGCCATCATGGTCAACAAAAGAGTCTGAAATGCAGTACTTGGGTTCAGTCTCAAAAATGATAGAGTGATATTAGTTGGCTTCCAACGCAAACCATTCAATATTACAGTAATCCAAGTCTATGCCCCAAACACTAATGCAGAAGAAGCCGAAGTTGAACGGTTCTATGAAGACCTACAAGACTTTCTAGAACTAACACAAAAAAAGATGTCCTTTTCATCAAAGGTGAATGGAATGCAAAAGTAGGAAGTCAAGAGATAACTGCAGTAACAGGCAAGTTTGGCCTTGGAGTACAAAATGAAGCAGGGCAAAGGCTAACAGAGTTTTGCCAAGAGAATGCACTGGTCGTAGCAAACACCCTCTTCCAACAACACAAGAAACAACTCTACACGTGGACATCACCAGATGGTCAGTACCAAAATCAGACTGATTATATTTTTGCAGTTGAAATTATAGAAGCTCTACAGAGTCGGCAAAAACAAGACCAGGAGCTGATTGTGACTCAGATCATGAACTCCTTATTGCCAAATTCAAATTTAAATTCAAGAAAGTATTTTTTCCCATTTTTATACTGAGTTACTTTCTTTTCTAAATAATTTGTAAGAGTTCTTAGATCTTATAATGTACATTATACAGTAAATTTTAGCTGTTAAGCTGTGGGCTATATGTTACAAATATCTCCCAATTTTTGGCCTGTACTTTTATATTGTTTTTTTAATAAAACTGTATTTTTAACTTTAATGCAAAAAAAAAAAGAAAGAAATTAGGGAAAACCACTAGGCCATTCAGGTATGACCTAAATCAAATCTCTTATGATTTTACAGTAGAAGTGACAAATAGATTCAAGGGATTAGATCTGATAGGCACAGTGCCTGAAGAAGTATGGACAGAGGTTCGTAACATTGTACAGCAGGCAGTGATCAAAACCATTCCTAAGAAAAAGAAATGCAAAAAGGCAAAATGGTTGTCTGAGGAGGACTTAAAAATAGCTGAGAAAAGAGAAGCAAATGGCAAAGGAGAAAAGGAAAGATATACCCATCTGAATGCAGAGTTCCAAAGAATAGCAAGGAGAGAAGAAAGTTTTCCTAAGTGAACAATGCAAACAAATAGAGAAAAACAATAGAATGGGAAGGACTAGCAATCTCTTTAAGAAAATTAGAGATACCAAGGGAACATTTCATGCAAAGATTGGCACAATAAAGGACAGAAAATATATGGACCTAATAGAAGCAGAAGACATTAAGAAGAGGTGGCAAAAACACACAGAAGAACTATATAAAAAAAGATCTCAATGAGCCAGATAACCATGATGCTGTGATCACTCACTTAGAGCCAGACATGCTTGAATGCAAAGTCAAGTGGGCCTTAGGAAGCATCACTTAAAACAAAGTTAGTGGAAGTGATGGAATTCCAGCGGAGCTATTTCAAATCCTAAAAGATGATGCTGTTAAAGTGCTGCACTTAATATGCCAACAAATTTGGAAAACTCACCAGTGGCCACAGGATTGGAAAAGGTCAGTTTTCATCCCAACCCCAAAGAAGGGCAATGCCAAAGAATGTTCAAACTACCACACAACTGCACTCATTTCACATGCTAGCGAAGTAGTGCTCAAATTCTCCAAGCTAAGCTTCAGCAGTATGTGAACCCAGAATACCAAGATGTTCAAGCTGGATTTAGAAAAGGCATAGGAACCAGAGACCAAATTGCCATCATGCGCTGGATCATAGAAAAAGCAAGACAATGCAAGAAAAAAATCTACTTCTGCTTTATTGACTACGCTAAAGCCTTTGACTGTGTGGATCACAACAAACTGTGGAAAATTCCTAAAGAGATGGGAATACCAGACCACCTTACCCGCTCCCGAGAAATCTGCATGGAGGTCAAGAAGCAACAGTTAGAACCTGACATGAAACAACGGACTGGTTCCATATTGGGAAAGGAATACATCAAGGCTGTATATTGTCACCCTGCTTATTTAACTTATATGCAGAGTACATCAAGCAAAATGCCAGGTTGGATGAAGCACAAGCTGGAATCAAGGTTGCCGGGAGAAACATCAATAACCTCACATAGGTAGATGACACCGTCCTTATGGCAGAAAGCGAAGATGAGCTAAAGATCCTCTTGATGAAGGTGAAAGAAAAGAATGAAAAAGTTGGCTTAAAACCCAACATTCAGAAAACTAGGATCATGGCATCCAGTCCGATCACTTCATAGCAAATAGATGGAACAATGGAAACAGTGACAGACTTCATTTTCTTGGGTTCCAAAATCACTGTAGATGGTGAAAGCAGTCATGAAATTAAAAGATACTTGCTCCTTGGAAGAAAAGCTCTGACAAACCTGGTCAGCATATTAAAAAGCAGAGACATTACTTTGCCAGCAAAGGTCCATCTAGTCAAAGCTATGGTTTTTCCAGTAATCATGTATGGATGTGAGAGTTGGACCATAAAGAAAGCTGAGCACCAAAGAACTGATGCTTTTGAACTGCGTGTCGGGAGAAGAGTCTTCAGAATCCCTTGGACTGCAAGGAGATCAAACCAGTAAATCCTAAAGGAAATCAACCCTGAATTCATTGGAAGGACTGATGCTGAAGCTGAAGCTCCAATACTTTGGCCACCTGATGGCAAGAGCTGACTCATTGGAAAAGACCCTGAGATTGGGAAAGATTGAAGGCAGGAGAAGAAGGGGACGACAGAGGATGAGATGGCTGGATGGCATCATCGATTCAATGGACATGAGCTTGAGCAAGCTCTGGGAGACGGTAAAGGACAGGGAAGCTTGGCAGTGCTGAAATCCATTGGGTCACAAAGAGTCTGACACGACTGAAAGACTGAACAACAGCCATATGCTTCAGTTCAGTTCAGTCGCTCAGTCGTGTCCGACTCTTTGCGACCCCATGAATCACGGCACGCCAGGTCTCTCTGTCCATCACAATCTTCCGGAGTTCACTCAGACTCACGTCCATGGAGTCTATGATGCCATCTCATCCTCAGTCGTCCCCTTCTCCTCCTGCCCCCAATCCCTCCCAGCATCAGTCTTTTCCAAATGAGTCAACTCTTCGCCTGAGGTGGCCAAAGTACTGGAGCTTCAGCTTTAGCATCATTCCTTCCAAAGAAATCTCAGGGCTGATCTCCTTCAGAATGGACTGGTTGGATCTCCTTGCAGTCCAAGGGACTCTCAAGAGTCTTCTCCAACACCACAGTTCAAAAGCATNACCTCCCACCCCACATCAACTCTCTGGATCATCCCCGTGCAACAGTCCCAAGCAACCTGTATCCTGTATCGAACATAGACTGGCAATTTGTTTCTTACATGATAGTATACATGTTTCAGTGCCATTCTCCCAAACCATCCCACCCTCTCCCTCTCCTTCAAAGTCCAAAAGTCCATTCTATACATCTGTGTCTCTTTTGCTGTCTCGAATACAGGGTTATCATTACCATGTTTCTAAATTCCATATATATGTGTTAGTATACTGTATCGGTGCTTTTCTTTCTGGCTTACTTCACTCTGTATAATCGGATGGTTTGGATGTTTTAGAGCAGCACTGTCTATAATATATTAGCTACATGTGGCTATTAGGCATTTGAAATGTGGCTAGTATAACTAAAGAATAGGGTTTTGTTTTGTTTTCTTAATTTTAATTAGTTAAGCTTAAAAACTGATAACTGATTCAATTATTGGAAAACTTTTAAGCATGTTAGAAAAATTAATTCTATGAGCTTGCTTTTTTACCTACATATACTATAATTTAAATCTAGATCAAGTATTTCCAATGATATGATAATATAGTATCTGTTAATAAATTGAGTTATACTTTAAGTACAAAATACTAGATTTCAAAGACTTAGTATGAAAGAATGTAAAATATTTCAATCTTTAATGGCAACCCACTCCAGATTCTTGCCTGGAAAATCCCATAGATGGAGGAGCCTGGTAGGCTACAGTCCATGGGGACGCAAAAGTCAGACACAACTGAGCAGCTTCACTCACTTTTTTATCATATGTTGAAATATTTTAGATATAATGGGTTAAATAAAATATACTATCAAAATTAATTTCACCTTTTTAATGTGGCTACTAGAGTGTTTTAAATTAAACATTTCTCATTATTTTCTATTGGACAGCACCATTCTATAGAATTTTTACAAGAGACTAAAAGTTATATTTTGTTATTCTTGCTGCCAAAATGCTAATTATAACTCATGGTCTTCATAATTTAGATTATAAGAAGACCAGTCTAGCTCCTTTTGTAAAAATTTTTGAGCAGTTTCTTGAAAACCTGGATAAATCCCGAAAAGGAGAACTTCTCAAGAAGAGTGGTAAGATTCTACACCTTTCCCTTATAGCTATTTTGATCTTAGTATGGGCAGTTTAAAACATCTAACAAGTGAACAATTTTAAGAGCTCTAATCTTTGCCCTCTCAAGAAAAGTTACTAGTTTATCTTACTATCTCTAGTGTTTTGAACACTGAGGTCCCTTAATTCAGTTCAGCACATACTCGTTTAACACCTTCTATTTGTCAGGTTCTATGAGAAAAATAAAAATGAATTATACAAGGGTGAATTCCACACCATGGCTCCCTGCCCTTAGGGAGTACTAACTGATACCAAAAAAATTATAAAATGCTAAAAAAGCGATAGAGGTCTCATCTGACTGAGAGAACCTGGGAAGATTTTATACGAAAAGAATGGCATTTAACTACTGTATGAATTCTAGTCCCCAGGGCCAATACATCATGCCTTAAGGTATGAGTAGGAATTCCACAGAGATTTGATAAGATAAAGATAGAAGAGTGGAGAAAGGAGACAGGTTGTTCATTCTCGAAGGAAGAGCAGAAACAAAGGCATAGAAGCAGGAAAGCATCAAGTCAGTCCAGAGGCCATCAAGTAGCATAGCTTATTTGGAAAAAGATGCATCAGGAAGTGATGAGATAGAAATTCAAAGAAGCCACAATGTAGATTGCCTTGAATTTCAGACTTGGGAATTTGAGTTTAATTCACGTGAACAGGGAAGCAGTTAAAGCTTTTTGAGGGAGTGTCATGATTTGTAGTTGTATCTAGAAAGATAAATCTACTAGCAGTATCTGGGGAGAAACAGGGAATAGAATGAGCTGTTAGTATTAGCACAGTAGAGCTGGAGATCTCCAAAAAGTGCAGATACTAGAGCCATCCTTGAAACTTGGTAATGACTTTTGGGGGAAGCTGAAAGATCTAAGTATAAGTGTCACAGAAGCCAAGCAAGAGGAAAGTTTCAATGAGCTTATCAAGTTCTTTGACTAGGAGACACCCAAGCATATGTGTAAGACAAAAGGAAAAAAAATCAGTAGTGAGTATTATTCAAGAGATTGATGAATACCATAGAAAATTGGCAATGTTATAGAAATGCAAGCCCCTTTTCCACTTCATTTTTTAATAAAACGTGTGATGATTAAATAGCAGTGCCTAAGATAATGCTCTACTCATAGTAGACACTCAAATACGTGCTTGTTGAATGAACAGTGATGACTCTGAACTTGGAAAGCCTCATTGAAGCTGCCATTCCAATGGGGCATATTAAGTCCTTTGTATTCTCATTCTGTACTAACTCAGCCTATAATGTGGGCTTCAGCAAATGTGAAAGCAAATCTTTATGCATGATGTGAATTTAATGGAAGCATTAAGCAAATCAGAATGTGAAATAAATGAGCTTTGTTTTCCTTTACTATCCTTGATAAAAATCTATCCTATTTTAGATTTACAAAAAGACTTCTGAAGATAACAGCTCCTTTTATATGAATATGGATTATCGTCTATCATCAACCAAGAATCAAATACTTCAAGAGCCATTTAATAAATGTAGCAGAACTGTGTATGTATCTTAATGCTCAAAGCAAAATTTCCTTTTCTTGAGAAATAATTATGTTGAAAAGATTCGGGAAACCACCAAAGCAGAATGTTCAGATTCCTGGAAGGTGCAATAATGGAAGGATATAAGTGAATGCAGATTAATCTGTAAAATTTAATATTATAATTCTAAGATTACTTATACAGGTACTAACTTCTAGTAGTTGCCATATACAGAAGGTGAGTAGTAATATGACCAAGACTTTAATGTCAACTCACCAGATTCAACCTCCGTATTTCTAGGTGTATGAGAGTTTTGTTCTTAAGTTCTTAATTAACACTTAAGTTAATTATACCTGGAGTGTATATTCAGTAACTTCCTCATTTTGTTTACTGATAGTTTTATTGGTCAGGCCACACCCCACTCCCTGTCTTTTAAAAAATCATTTTAAAATGGGCATCTAAACCTACTATAACTTTACTTCAAAAGATATGACTTAATACTGTTACAATATTAGAGCCTAGTATTTTTTACAAGTGTTGGTGATTGTAGCTCCTAACTTCCTTCCCTCAGAGAATAATTTTCTAAGCAATTTAGAAAAAAATAAACCACTTCACCAGCATAAAACTTTTCATACTTGTCAAAACACTTGGACTTTGTATATCTCCAGACACTTAAATTTAATTTTAAAGGTTTCATTTCTTCCATATTTGATTTCATGTGATAGATTCTGAAATGTCAGATTTCTTTTGCCTGATTTTACAGCCAGTCTAAAAACAAAACAGTCATTCTGGTNCTTGGACTTTGTATATCTCCAGACACTTAAATTTAATTTTAAAGGTTTCATTTCTTCCATATTTGATTTCATGTGATAGATTCTGAAATGTCAGATTTCTTTTGCCTGATTTTACAGCCAGTCTAAAAACAAAACAGTCATTCTGGTTTACATTGTCTTGTGAGAAACATTGAGAAGCAGGCTTTCAGGCTGGTGCTTTCCTTGGAGTATGAAAATTTTCCTTTCTTTGCATTACCTATAACATTATTTCACCATAGCCACAGTCTTTTTTTTCTTTTGTCTTTTGACTTATATAAAAGATTGTGTAATACAGTCAACACACTGAAATGCCTTGCATTTCTTTCTCTTTTCTAATTTTTTAAGAAAAAAATTAAAGACTATTGTTTAAAATTCCTCTGTTGAACTTCTGTTTGCTATATATTGTTAAGTCTTTTCGGAAAACAGTGACTGATCAATTAAAACTCCCGAATACAGAATTACTAAAGACTTGTTAGTCCATCTTAAGTACTTAGAATGAGAGGAGAAAGACTGGGATTACCCGTTCAATAAAAGATGTTTTAGCATTAAGGCACTTTAATGCTTTAATATTACAGCCCTTGATAAAAACTGGTTTAACAGCCCATAAAATACAGAATATATTGTGCTTGTATATAACAATGTCTGGTTCTTGAAAATAGCAGATACATGCTCAAAGACAATTAACTTCTCTAACTCTGATTTGCCAACTCATCCATGTATGAAATTGTAGAAACAAAGGGTACAGAACTAGTTTCCATCTTCAAACTTGCCTATTATAGAGAAACCCAAAGAAAGAAAGCACATCCTTGGCTAACGATTGACAGTTACAAGTCAGTAGGCTTGCTGGGAAAGAAAGGAGAGTAGTCAGAATGTTTTACTTATCTAAGGCCACAGTTGGCTATTATGGGCCCTTTCTCCTGAAGGTAAATGGAATGCACTGAAAGCCTTCCAGATCACTATTAAGCAGAAATTCTATCAAAAAATGTAATAGTAACAAGTTGGCTTTTACCTTCCTAACAATCCTATGAAGTAATCCTCAACACTATAGTAAAATAGTGAAATTTTAAAGTAGCTTTTAGAGCATTTTAAATATTCACTGCTTATCTTAA
The DNA here is from genome assembly GCA_006410615.1 of Neotragus moschatus. Taxonomy (NCBI): domain Eukaryota; kingdom Metazoa; phylum Chordata; class Mammalia; order Artiodactyla; family Bovidae; genus Neotragus; species Neotragus moschatus. The sequence goes on from SJYA01000767.1 coordinate 64,448, forward strand.
AAGTGTTAGGCTCAGTCATGTCCAACTCTTTGGGACCCCATGGACTGTAGCCCTTCAGGCTCTGTCCATTGGATTTCTCAGGTAAGAATTCTGAGTAGCTTGGCATTTCCTTCTCCGGGGGAACTTCCCCACCCACAACTCCATCTCTCATCTCCTGCATTGCAGGCAGATTCTTTACCATCTGAGACAATAGGAAANTTTTTTTTTTTTTTAACCCCACCTGTCACTTAAGGGCAGTTTCTATCTCCTGGAATTAAAATAGTTGGAAGCATTAAGGTTCTTCCTCCCCACCTGTCTGATTTAACAGCTGAAAGGATTAATACAGCTGCTTGAAAAGAAAAAGAAGGGGCCCTCTGAACTGGGGAATGAGCTATATGAAATCCTTGAACTACTGGGACTTAAGGTTAAAAAAGAAAGGACTGGTCTCTGAAGATTCTGTAGTTTCAGTGTTAGACAAAACTTTAGAGAGTCTCAACTTGATTTTATAAGTGTGGGGACTGAAATTCAGATGAATTTTGAATAATCTGAATCAAGCTTCAAAATTAATGCTGTTTGCTTCTGAAGCAGTCCTCACAGCTGTTAAACTTATACCTGAGTATTTTGAGATTAGACTGTAGGTTAAATTAAGTGCCTGTGGTGAATACTCAGAGCTTGTTTTTTTGGTCTTTTTTTTTTAATACATGACTATGACCAAATAAGTATTAGAGTAAGTGAGGAAACTGACTCAGGAACTCGGTTATGGTGTCTAAAGCAAGTAATTTGGGCCTTATCCTGGAGTTTTGAGGTTCAGTGAGAAGAAAAAATTCTAAGTTTCAAATTCTGATTAATATGTTTGAGAGCATTTGCACTGTAGTCATAAAGACTTTGAGCTACCAGGTTTCCAGGAAAGACTGGTTTGAGTCTACCTCTGTATGGGATACTCTTGATTGAGTGACCTGTGAATTTGGATGCTCTAGGCTTTTTTAAAAAATAATACTCCCTTCTAGGTGTTGAGCAATCATTCAGAATGTTTTGCATAGCTTCAGTGTGGTGCCAAGTAGTGCCTGTTTTGGTACAATGGCATACTCCAGTTTAAGGGGTGGGGACCCAGTGTATTCTCTCCACTTACATTCCCTACTTTCAAAATAGAACCAGTCTAGTTTGACAAGTTGGATTACAGTTTCATAATACAGTTCCTACCCTTGTGACTAAGCTCTGTTACTCGTCTAATTCATCCAGATTGATGTCTGAAGAGCTAACATTGCTTAAAGACTGTAGAGTCCGTGCTTTTGCAGTTGGTTTTTTGTTTGATTTGGGTGAGTAAAATGAGGTATAGGGAAACTCAGTGACTTAGTATTCAATATTGAGTATTCTGAAGCCTGACCATTAAGAGACCTGTGTTTCTCATTCAGCTCTGATTCTCCATCATTATTGCCACTCATTAGCTTCCTTGTTCCAGTTTTCAGCATTTGTTTTAGTTCATGCCCCTTGGTTAGATAGAGTAGAACTTTTTTTTTGGTGATTCCATGGTCTGTGAGAAAGTCTTAGGGTTCCTTTGAGGAAGGAAGAGAAGGGCACAACTGGGAAAGGGTAGAAGGCTTGCTGTTGCCAACTTAATCCTGGGCCTGTCCTCCCCATTTAGAGACTAATAGGCTGCTCTTAGACTGTTCTTCACCCTAAAGTGTTTACTTATTTTAGTAGATTTGGGAAAGGAGAAGAATGATGTATTCTACTTGACCACTGAAGTATGTTTAGGGAAGATTGCTGTTGTTTGTCACCTTTGTCTAATCCTGCATGGTGACTTTGATTCTCAGATTTAAAATTCCAGTGTTTCTTGTGTGAGGTGTGTTGTACCAAGTTGGGCTGTATAACTCACTTTTGTTTTTTTCCTTCCCTTTCCTCCTTCACCCCCCCCCCCTTTTTTTTTTTTGCTTTTCTTCTCCAGCTGTGCCTCCTGTGTCTTCAGCCTTGAGTGTCACTGCTGCTTTAGGGCAGCCTAAACCTACCCCTACCCCTCCTTGTTCCCTGGCCTCCCAACAATGCCCCCTGGCAACCCCTGACCAGCCTTCCCCATTCCTTTCTCCCTCTACCACTGCCTCAACCTCTTTTGAAGCTCCTTTTCTCCAGTCTTCCCATGGGACGGCCCTGCCTTTGGGAGCTACCCCTCCCATTGACACCCCCATTTTCTTACCAAACCTAATAGGGCCTCCCATCTCCCCAGCTGCCTTAGCTCTGGCCTCTCCAATGATAACTCCAACTCTGAAAGGTGCGCATTCCTCTTCAGCTCCCTTGGCTCTGGTGGCCTTGGCTCCCCATTCAGTTCAGAAGAGCTCTGACTATCCCCCTAATACTCTTAGTTCACCTCCTTCAGTTGCCGTGATTGAGTCGGGGTCAGTGACATCTCTGTCAGCTCCAGTTGCTCACTCAGAACCAAAGCCCTCTCCTAGTCAAGCTCCCTCTCAAGTAATTCCTAATCCAAAGGGTACCCCCAACCCTCCAAGTATAGTCAGTGCTATCCCTTCCCATCTTGTAACTCCTTTGGCCTCTATTCAGTCTGACCTACCCTCATGTTCTCAGATACCACCCGCCACTCCCCCAGCCGTCCCTTCCCTTCAAGTCAAAGGTGTCTCTGTTTCCTCGGCTCTGACTGCTCCACAAAACCCTGTAAGCCTCAGCCTAAAGGGACCATTTAGTCCACCTGCTGCTTCATCTCTTTCAACTCAGTCTTTTGCTGTGGCTGCTGAGTCCCCCCCAGTTTGCCTTACTTCTCTGGGCTCTCCTCTTACACCTTTACATCAGTGTTCTCCTGTTCAAAGTTCAAGTTCTAATATTCTGTCAGATCCCATAGAAGATACTATTTTTGTAGATCATTCTTCTACAGATGCCTCTTACAGTTCTCAGAGATCTGTAATTCCTCCCCTTCCTTCCAGAAATGAGGTGGTTCCTACTGCTGTGACGGTTTTTCCAGGGGGGACTCCAACTTCCTCTCTGGCTCTGTCTGCTGACAAAGGCATCTCTGCTGTCACTGACCTTGCCTCAAATGTAATTGCCTCTTCTCCATTATCTCCTACAGCCTCTCTCGTTCTCAAAGATTTTCCTAGTACAGCAGCCCAGGCAGCACCTAAAGATGCCCCCTCTCCCCAAAGTACATCGTCTTCCCCAGAGATAGCTCTTTCTCCTGAAGCCACCCTAGCAACAAAAAGCTACCCAGAGCCTCTCCCTGTAGTGAAGCCAGCCAGTACTACTCCCTCTTCTCTGAGTGTTAACTCCCCAGTCTCTGTAATCAGGACAGATTCTTATGCAAGCCCAGACCCAACTAATCTGCTTCTCAAAAGTTCTTTCACTACTCCAACTGTAGCTGCATTTCCTTTGGAAAGTGCTGCCATTGATGGAATGGCTCCTACAACTGCCAAAGGTACTTCTACTCCTTCAACTGTAGCCAGTCCTTCCACTCTTACAACTTTACCTTTGATGCCTCCAACCTATGAAAGTTGCCCTGTGGCTCCAGTAGTGACTTTATCTTCCCAGAATGCTTCTGCTTCTCTAGCTCCTATGGCACAGGTCCCTGAAATTCCCAAGTCTGAGTCTTCTACCCCTCTGCCTCCAACTGGTACTCCTCAGGGTGAAAAGAAAGTTCATGGCATTTCTCAAACCTCACCATTGGCACCTGTGGCTTCCGCTCCTGAAGGGTACCCAACTAAAGACTCTGGTGCTTCTATTACTGCATCTTCCAAAGGAATGTACCTAGCTGACTCCCCATCTCCTTTAGGGACTACTGTGTCTCCTCAGCCTAAAAGAATTCCAACCAAGAAGGGTTCAGCTACTGCTGCTCCCTTAAGTCTTGCCCCTTCTACTTCTAAAAGTATACCTGCTATCCCTGATACTCCTGCTGGAAATCTCTCATTCACTATTTCTCCAGTTGAAGCTTCCTCTCTTCCAGAGGCCGATCTTTCTTTTCATGTCTCTAAAGGATCACTAGCCGAGAAGCATTCCCCTACTCCCCCACCCCCCAGGGAGGCTTCTGTTCCCCCGCCTATGGCTCCTTCCCCCAAGGAGGGGCCAGCATCCCCATCACCTAAAGAGACCCTTACTCCTCTAGCTGTGACCCCTTCCACCCCCAAAGGAGCCCCAGCAACTCCTTCCCCTAAAGAGGCTCCCACTCCACTAGCTATGACTCCTCCTTCCCCCAAAGGGAGCTCAGCAACCGCATTACCTAAAGAGACTCCCCTTCCTGCTGTGACCCCTTCCTCCCCAAAAGGAGCCCCAGTGACTCCTTCCCAAAAGCAAACCCCAGCCACCCCACCTCCCACAGAGGCTCCCACTTTCCCAGCTAAGGCTCCTCCCTCTTCCAAAAGAACCCCAGTTAACTCACCTCCAAAGGAGGAGTCCACTCCCTTAGCTGTGACTCATTCTTCCCCCAAAGAGAGCCCAGCAATCCCACCTCCCAAAGAGACTTCCTCTCCCTCAGCTCTGACTCCTCCCTCCCTTAAAGGGACTCGGGCCCCCAAAAGAGCCTCAGCTACCCCATCTCCCAAAAAAGATTCTACTCCCCAAGCTGTGTCCCCTCCCTCCCCAAAAAGGGGCCCAGCAACTCCATCTCCCAAAAAAGCTCCGGCTAGCCCACCTCCAAAGGGAGACTCCACTCCCCCACCTGTGACTCCTCCCTCCCCCAAAGTAAGCCCAGCAACTCCATCTCCCAAAAAAGCTCCAGCTAGCCCACCTCCAAAGGGAGACTCCACTCCTCCACCTGTGGCTCCTCCCTCCCCCAAAGGGAGCCCAGCAACTCCATCTCCCAAAA
>SJYA01000767.1:71452-136050 GCA_006410615.1 Neotragus moschatus
AAGAGACAGGAGACTCCACTCCCCCACCTGTGACTCCTCCCTCCCCCAAAAGGAGCCCAGCAACTCCATCTCCCAAAAAAGCCCTGGCCAGCTCACCTCCAAAGGGAGACTCCACTCCCCAACCTGTGACTCCTCCCTCCCCCAAAGGGAGCCCAGCAACTCCATCTGCCAAAAAAGCCCAGGCTAGCCCACCTCCAAAAGGAGACTCCACTCCCGTACTGGTGACTCCTCCCTCCCCCAAAGGGAGCCCAGCAACTCCATCTCCCAAAAAAGCCCCGGCTAGCCCACCTCCAAAGGGGGATTTTACTCCCCCAGCTGTGACTCCTCCGTCTCCAGAAAAGGCCCCAGCAACTCCATTACCCAAAAGAACCCCCACTCTCTCTGCTGTGACTACTCCTCCCCCTAAAAGGGGTCCAGCAACCCCACCTCTCACAGGAGACCCTGCTCCCCCATCTGTGGCTCCTCTCTCCCCCAAAAGAGCCTCAGCAACTCTGGCTCCCAAAGAGTCTCCAGCAACTCCAGACCTCAAAGAAATTCCCACTTTCGCAGCCATGACTCCTTCCCCCAAAGAGGCCTCAGCAGCAGCATCACTTAAAGGAACTCTCATTCCTTTAGCTGTGGCTCCTCCCTCCTCCAAAGGGACTCTGGCCCCCAAAAGAGCCTCAGCAACTCCAGACAACAAAGAGGTCCCTACTTCCCCAGCCGTGACTCCTTCCACCAAAAAGGCAACAGGAACCCCAGTCCCCAAAGGGGTGTCCACTCCTTCAGCTGTAATTCCTCCCTCCCCAAAAAAGTCTCCAGTCCCCAAAGGGGCTCCCACTCCCCCAACTGTGATTCCTCTCTCTCCCAAAGAGGCCCCTACTTCCCCAGTTTCAGTCACATGTCCCTTGGGGTCCACTGCCCCTCAGGCATCTAAAGGGCCCCCAATAAAGAAAGGCCCCACAGCTGTCAAAGCAGTGCTTGATGGTTCAGCTCCAGAAAGTGCACCAGTCATCACAACTCCCACTCAGAAAGGTCCAGCAGCCAAAAAGAGTTCTATTTCACCACCTGTGTGCCCAGATCCCTCAGCTCAGAATGGTACGAAAGGACCCCTTCCTGCAGTGGCTCCAGCTCCCCTACTGACAGTCTCTACTCAGAAAGGTTCTTCTCCAAAGGCTCCAAAAGCCCTCCCTGTCTCTCCCTTAAAGGGCAAAGATTCTTTCCATTCCCCAAAGGGCCCCTTGCCTCCTCCTTCAGAGTCAGAGACATCTACCGCTTCAGCAACAGCTGCCCCAGAGAAGATACTTCCTAAAGCTGGATCAGTGTCTGTCTCTCCAGCACCTACCCCATCAGTCGCTCTGCCTCTTGCTTCCTCCCCAGTTCCCCCTCTGCTTCCTAAACAGCAATTTCTGCCGTCCTCACCTGGGCTGGTGCTGGAATCATCCTGTAAGCCCTCAGCCCCTGCTGATGAGGATGAGCTGCCGCCTCTGATTCCCCCGGAACCAATCTCGGGGGGAGTGCCTTTCCAGCCGGTCCTCGTCAACATGCCCACCCCCAAACCTGCTGGGATCCCTGCCCCAACCCCCTCTGCCAAGCAGCCTGTTCTGAAGAACAATAAGGGTATTTGCCTTGGTTTGCCGTGTGCATGGTGTGTTGCCCACAACCCTCCCGGGCTACCCACCAATACTAACCATAGGATGCGCCGCTTTCTCTTGTATCTGCTTGTGTTTGGGCATAGAACAATAAGCTTAAATGCAGAAACTCTAGGAATGTGAGACAGAATCTTGGTTTTCGCCTCAGATAGTCCGTTGTGTATTATCTTGTGTAATGTGGTCCAGACTAACCCTGGGTCCATCATCTTCCTTACCTACCTGATCTGACACTGAAAACCAAGACCTTCTAGACCTTTAATTTGCTCTAATCTCTACCACATCACTAACCTTGTCCCTGGGCCTGGGACTTGATAAAATATTGGGAAATGTAGAACTGCTTGAATTTCTTCACATCTTAAACTTAGTAATAACCAGTGCCCAGGGACTCTCTTCCTTCAAGACCTATTTTTCCTAGCCTGAGAATGGTGGAGGTGTATGCTTTTACCCTCAGTAGTCCATTGATGCTTGGCCTTTGAATCGAGAGAAACTTAAATATGTGAGTTACATTTGGAAGAAATGGATGAGGTCATAGGACAATTATCTAGAAGTGACTATTAGAACTATAGATCAAAAAAAAAACTATAGATCAGCATTTTGAGAATCTTTGGGTTGTGTTGATTAGGTCAAACTGCTAGGGTTAGTAGTTTGAAAATAAAGCTAAATGTGTACACAACTGCTTCTGGCCTCCCCCAACCCAGTTTAAAGGGTGAGGGGAAAATGTCCTCTTCCTCAACCCCCTCAAGACTGCCTCCACAACATCATCTTAACTGTTTTCACTGAAGTATACCTGGAGGCACCTTGCCTACCAGAACCTTTCTAAGATGGATGGGCTATTGGGTAGAATTTGGCATTGCATAAGTCATTGGTATTTGCCTGTGCCAAGAAGTGAAGAACTTGAAGGAGAAGTAACAGTTATATAAAATGCTGAGCTGTGTTTAGTGTTTCTGGGGCTGGGTCTTTAATGGATGTGTACACACTAGTTTGTGACTAAGTTACAGGCTATCATACTATACAAGCTGACTTCATACAAATCCATTGGTTTGCACTAAATTCTCTGAGGTCTAGCGTATAAACCAGTGACTTTTGGTCTGGGCAGGCCATGGTAAGGTGCCTCTTGTAATCTTCACTATAAAATAGTAAAAGTTATTTGTCATTTTAGGGTCTGGAACAGAATCTGATAGTGATGAATCAGTCCCAGAGCTTGAGGAACAGGACTCTACACAGGCAGCCACACAACAAGCTCAGGTGGGCATTAACTTACTAATGTAAGTACTTGGGTCAGAGAAACCTTGGTGAACCAGTATTGATCAGAGAAAGCTGGCTTATGCATTTGGAGCTGTAAATTTTTGTAAAGGGAAAACCACATGGGGATTTTAGTATCCAGGTCTTACGTTCCAATTTACTCATAGCTATTTGATTTTCTTAGCTGGCAGCAGCAGCTGAAATCGATGAAGAACCAGTCAGTAAAGCAAAACAGAGCCGGAGTGAAAAGAAGGCACGGAAGGTAAGAATTGAAGTTATAAACAAGAATTAAAGGTTCTGATGAAGCAACTTTCGAAACGGGGACTCTGTAGTGGGACTTAGGGTCGCAGCAGAAAGCCTGGGAATCAATGATGTATTCCTCTGTAAACTTTTCTTCACCCACAGAAAGTCTTTGCTTACAATGTAGTTTTGTTGAGTTTATTTCCTGAAGCTGCTTCTAAAGAAGTTGACAACCTATTCTTTTTTATTCTTTAGGCTATGTCCAAACTGGGTCTCCGACAGGTTACAGGGGTTACTAGAGTCACTATCCGGAAATCTAAGAATATCCTTTTTGTCATCACAAAACCAGATGTGTACAAGAGCCCAGCTTCAGATACCTACATTGTTTTTGGGGAAGCCAAGGTAAGGAAAGTTTTCTTAAGAATTGCTGTAGACCAGGATTTCTCAACCTCGGTGCTGTTGACATTTTGGATCAAATAATTCTTTGTTGTAGAAGGGCTATCCATTAAGCAGTATCACTTGCAGTTGTGATAACCAACAAAATCTCCAGGCTTTTGACAGATGTCCCCTGGGGAACAAAATCACCCTCCAGTGGAGGACCACTGCTTTAGACATAAGCTATTTCTGTCTATAGGGATATATCAGTATAATCTGAGTGAGATCAAGCTATTTAAAGCTAGGTGGTAAGTTACTGTGATTTAGATTTAAGTTAGATTTAGAGTGAGAGTTTGGGAAAGATACCATTTTGTTGATTTACTGCAATTGATTTACTCATTTGAATCTGTACTTTCTGTCCTATAGATTGAGGATTTATCTCAGCAAGCACAGTTAGCAGCTGCTGAGAAATTCAAAGTTCAAGGTGAAGCTGTCTCAAACATCCAAGAAAACACACAGACGCCAACTGTACAAGAAGAGAGTGAAGAGGAAGAGGTATATAAGGAAATCTTTTGTATCTTAAATCCTTTCAAGATAATACCATGTTTGTATTGATGGGTGTGTTCTATATGGTATTGGCTCTTGAACTCCATCAGTTAAGTAGCTTTTGACTTAAGTACTATCTGTAGATTCAAGTGATGCCTGACAACTCTTGAAGTTGTTCTTGCCTTTAGTTTATTAAGTATTTTTTCCTCATCTTAGGTTGATGAAACAGGTGTGGAAGTTAAGGACATAGAATTGGTCATGTCACAAGCAAATGTGTCGAGAGCAAAGGCAGTCCGAGCCCTGAAGAACAACAGCAATGACATTGTAAATGCCATTATGGTAAGTACCCAAGCTTATTCTTTGACTCCCTCTGCCCTGACCAGTTGTGGGTGACTATTTTTTGTGCTTAATGTCAGCCAATTAAGAAGCCTCTTTCCAGAGTCTGTTCTGTGTTTTCTTGGATTTTAGTGACCTGTATTCTCTGAATTTGTAACTACTTCTGATGATCTCTTTTCTCTTACAGGAATTAACAATGTAACCATCTGAAAAGAGGACCTTTTTTTGGTGTTTCAAAAGAGTAACTGCAGCTGGGTTTGAAATTTGTACTGTTTCTATCATTAATAAAGTTATGGCTTCTTGTTGGATGAACTTTGGATGCTTGATCTCTTTGGGGTGGGAGGAGACAAAAGCTCTAGAAATGGAAACACATTTATTTGTAACTCTTAAGACCTCAGCTTCAGTTAAAGAGGTTTAATGCCACAGGTTTCCCTTTTAATAATTATCCTCTCCTCTGACCTATGATCTTTCTGAAAACATATTGGGACTCATCTGGCCTCTTGTCATGTAATAGCTTGGTACAGGGTTGGAAGTAATAGATGTGAAATGCTTGCCACAGAGGCCAGATGAGGCCCAATATGTATTCAGATAGTACTTTGTAAAAAAGTGAAGATACTAGGACTTCCCTAGTAGTCCAGTGGCTAAGACTCCTCACTCCCAATGCAGGGGGCCCAGGTTAAATATTTTTTTGAAGGAAGGTACCTCTTGAAGGAGGAATTTTTGACTCTAGACAGTGCACATGCTGTGCTCTTAGACATACAGACCTATTAATCTATAAATTATGATTAGGGTAGCCATAATTGTGCTACAATAATAAATGAAATCAGAACTGCTCCAGGCAAACTGGAGTTTGGTTTAGCCAGTCGTGATAAATACACAATACAGATAAATAGAAGTCATAAGAACAGTGAAATTTCTGAGTTGCTCAGTTGTGTCCAACTCTGCGACCCCATGGACTGCAACATGCCAAGCTTCCCTGTCCATCACCCAACTCCCAGAGCTTGCTCAAACTCTTGTCCGTTGATCATGCCATTCAGCCATCATCTCCTCTGTCATCCACTTCTGCCTTCAATCTTTCTAAGCATCAGGGTCTTTTCCAATGAATCAGTTCTTCCTATCAGGTGGCCAAAGTGTTGAAGCTTCAGCATCAGTCTTTCCAATGAATATTCAAGACTGATTTCCTTTAGGATTGACTGATTTGATTTTGTAGTCTAAGAGACTTAAGAGCCTTCTCCAATACCAGAGTTGAAAAGCATCAATTCTTCAGCACTCGGCTTTCTTTATGGTCCAACTCTGAACATACATGACTGACTACTGGGAAAGCCATAGCTTTGACTAGACAGACCTTTGTGGGCAAAGTAATCTCTGCTTTTTAATATGCTGTCTAGATTTGTCATAGTTTTTCTTCCAAACAGCAAGCGTCTTTTCATTTCCTGGCTGCAGTCACCATCTACAGTGATTTTGGAGCCCAAGAAAAAGTCAAGTGTTTCCAGTGTTTCCCCATCTTTTTGCCATGAAATAATGGGACCAGATGCCATGATCTTAGTTTTTTGAATGCTGAGTTTTAAGCCAGCTTTTTCACTCTGCTCTCTCATCTAGAAGCTCTTTAGTTATTAGGAAGTGGTTTGGGGGAGAGCAGAGGGCTAAAATTTGAAAATAGGAAGGCTACATTAAAAATTAGATGCTGTGGTTTGTTTTGGGAACTAAAGTTTAAATCTTTTTACTATTCTCACTTCCTTTGAGAAAGTAGGCATTATTTTAGGAGTTGGGATTAAGATAGGACCAAAAGAGGTTAAATGACTTCCCCAAAGACCAAAGCCTTTTCACTGTAGTAGGCTATCTTAGAGAAGCACAGATTGACTTCTGGCTGAGAATAATGATCTTCTATTTCTCTGGGGTAAAACAATCATTGAGTGAACAGAAGTCTCAAGAGGCTGAATTCTGCCAAGTCTGAGTCAGGTAGTAATTATTTCAGGAAGAAATTAGGGATATTAACTCCCATTTCCTCACCTTTCCCTCTCTACAGAGAGAACGAACTGCCAGTTCTTGGTTATATTTTTAGAGAAGTATCTTGTTCAAGGCTATTATTGCCACTGATAACTGTAGTGTATTCCCATTTCAAACTATTGCTACCCTTTATATCATACTACAGGCATTTGTTTAGATGTCTGACTTGTGACCCTGTGGACTATCACCCACCAGATTCCTCTGTTCATAGGATTCCCCAGCCAAGAATACCAGAGTGGGTTGCCATTTCCTACTCAAGGGAATCTTGCCAACCCAGGGATCAAACCCATGTCTGTTGCTTTGCAGGTGGCTGTTTTTACCATTGAGTTACCAGGGAAGCATTATTTTACTAGCATGTGAGATGAGTGCAATTGTGCAGTAGTTTGAGCATTCTTTGGCATTGCCTTTCTTTGGGATTGGATGAAAACTGACCTTTTCCAGTCCTGTGGACACTGCTGAGCTCCAAATTTGCTGACATATTGAATGCAGCAATTTCACAGCATTATCTTTCAGGATTTGAAATAGGTCAGCTGAAATTCCATCACCTCCACTAGCTTTGTTCGTGGCGATGCTTCCTAAGGCCCACTTGAGTTTACATTCCAGGATGTCTGGCTCTNACACTGCTGAGCTCCAAATTTGCTGACATATTGAATGCAGCAATTTCACAGCATTATCTTTCAGGATTTGAAATAGGTCAGCTGAAATTCCATCACCTCCACTAGCTTTGTTCGTGGCGATGCTTCCTAAGGCCCACTTGAGTTTACATTCCAGGATGTCTGGCTCTAGGTGAGTGATCGCACCATCGTGATTATCTGGGTTGTGAAGCTGATTTTAGAAAAGGCAGAGGAACCAGAGATCAAATCTCCAACATTCGCTGGATTATTGAAAAAGCAAGAGAGTTCAGAAAAGACATCTATTTCTGCTTTATTGACTATGCCAACACCTTTGTGTGGATCACAATAAACTGTGGAAAACTCAGAGATGGGAATACCAGACCACCTGACCTGCCTCCTGAGAAATCTGTATGCAGGTCAGGAAGCAACAGTTAGAACTGGACATGGAACAACAGACTGGTTCCAAATCGGGAAAGGAGTACGTCAAGACTGTATATTGTCACCCTACTTATTTAACTTATATGCGGAGTACATCATGAGAAATGCTAGGCTGGAGGAAGCACAAGCTAGAATCAAGATTGCCAAGAGAAATGTCAATAACCTCAGATATTCAGATGACACCACCTTTTTTGGCAGAAAGTGAAGAACTAAAGAGCCTCTTGAAAGAGGAGAGTGAAAAAGTGGCCTAAAGCCCAACATTAAGAAAACTAAGATCATGGCATCTGGTCCCATCACTTCATGGGAAATAGATGGGGAAACTGGAAACAGTGGCTGACTTTATTTTGGGGGGCTCCAAAATCACTGCAGATGGTGACTGCAACCATGAAAAAAAAATGTTTACTCCTTAGAAGGAAAGTTATGACCAACCTAGACAGCATATTAGAAAGCAGAGACATTACTTTGCCAACAAAGATCTGTCTAGTCAAGGCTATGGTTTTTGCAGTGGTCATGTATGGATGTGAGAGTTGGACTATAAAGAAAGCTGAGTGCCGAAGAATTGATGCTTTTGAACTGTGGTGTTGGAGAAGATTTGAGAGTTCCTTGGACTGCGAGGACATCCAACCAGTCTGTACTAAAGGAGATAAGTCCTGAGTGTTCATTGGAAGGACTGATGTTGAAGCTGAAACTCCAATACTTTGGCCACCTGATGCAAAAAGTTGACTCATTGGAAAAGACCCTGATGCTGGGAAAGATTGAGGGCAAGAGGAAAAGAGGACAACAGAGGATGAGATGGTTGGATGGCATCCCCGACTCAATGGACATGGGTTTGGGTGGACTTCGGGAGTTGGTGATGGACAGGGAGGCCTGTCGTGCTGCGGTTCATGGGGTCGCAAAGAGTCAGACACGACTAAGCGACTGAACTAAACTACCAAGGAAACCCAGAAAGGAAGAAAGGGTAGTAAGGCAAAAAGGCTGATCTCTGGCATACCTCAAAGATATTGTGGGTTCAGTTCCATACCATCACACAATACAGTGAGTCAAGATTTTTTTTTTTCTAGTGCATTTAAAAGTTATATAGGACTTACCAGGTTTTTTTTTTTTTTTAAACGTGGAAGTCTTGATGGCTACCGACTGATAAGGTGGGAGTTTCTGAAGAATGAGAGTAACTTTTTTTTTATAGCCTTGCCATTTGGTTCAAAGTCGGTGTGTAGGTTGCATTCACAACTTGGCCAATTGTTTGGTGTAATTTAGGCCTAGTTTCAGCCTATCTATCTCTGCTTTTGACATGGCTTCCTCACTAAGTTTAATCATTTCTAGCTCTTGTTTTAAAATAAGAGATATGAATCTCTTCCTTTCACTTGAACACTTAAGAGGCCATTGTTTGGTTATTAATTAGCCCTAATTTCAGTATCCTTGTGTCTCAGGAAATAGGGAACCTTGAGGGGAGAGAGAAAGATGGCTGGTCAGTTAAACAGGCAAAACACATTTATCGAGTCTACCATCTTACACGGGCATGGTTCATGATGTCCTAAAACAATTACAGTGGTAACATCAAAGATCACAGATCATAAAAAATATAGTAATTTAAAAGTTTGAAATATTGTGAGAATTACCAAAATGTGAGATAGACAAGGGAACAAGTGCTGTTGGCAAAATGGCGCCAATAAATTCCTTCAACCATTTTTTATCTATTACCCTTAAAATGTACAACTAACCTCCCCTGCTACAGAATGATTAAATTTTTAGTTCTCAAATTAGGGGATGTAAAGTTTGGATAAACCTTTTGAAGAGGAATTGTTCCTATTCTCAAACTGATTAAATACTTACGTTCAAATATTCAATAGGCCACATATCAGTGAAATCTCAAGTAATCTCTGCTTCCATCTGTAACAGTAGACCTAATACTCCCAAAACATATTTAGGATGGTTAGAAGCATTTGATAATAATTTGAAGTTGGCACAGGTTATTTACTAAATCACCCTTCTGATTTAAAATAAAAACTAAATATTTCCCTGGTGTTACAGTGGATAAGAACCTGCCTGCCAATGCAGGGGACAGGGGTTTGATCCCTGGTCTAGGAAGATTCCACATGCCATGGAGCAACTAAGTCCATGTGCTGCAACTACTGAGCCCACACACTGCAACAAGAGAAGCCACTGCAATGAGAAGCCCACACGTTGCAAAAAAGAGCCCTACTCGCTGGAGCTAGAGAAAGTCTATGCTCAGCAAGAAAGACCCAGTGCAACCAAAAACACATAAAAATAAAAACTGAGGACCTTCCTGGTGGCACAGTGGATAAGAGTCCTCCTGCCAATGCAGGGGACACAGGTTCGATCCCTGGTCCTGGAGGGTTCCACGCGCCCCAGAGCAACTACGCCCATGGGCCACAACTGCTCAGCCCACATGCTACAGCAACAGAAGACCACATGCCTAGAGCCTGTGCTCCAGAGCAAGAGGCCACTGCAATGAGAAGCCCTGAAAGCGGCAATGAAGACTCAATGCAACCAATGGTAAAAATAAACATTTTTTTTAATGAAAAATGAAAAGCTTCCAATTGGGCCAGTTTATTTACTTAGCTAGGTTTCACATTTCAACCATTCACTTAAATTTTTTTTTCCTTAGTTTTGGCTGCACTGGGTCTTCACTGCTGCACCGGCTTTTCTCTAGTTGCCGGAGCGGGGGCTACTCTCTAGCTGTGGTTCTCGGGCAGAAGCCATTGCAGTGGCTTCTCTTGATGCAGAGCACTGGCTCTAGGGTGTATGGGGTCAGTAGTTGTGGCTCAGGGGCTTAGTGGGATCTTCCCTGATCAGGGATTGAACCTGTGTCTCCTGCATTGGCAGGCCAGTTCACCACTGAGCCACAAGGGAAGCCCCATTCACTTAAAAATTGATTATTATTTTATTTTGCTTTTTTAGGCCATGCTGTACAGCATTTGGGCTCTTCGTTCCCCAACCTGGGATCAAACCCATGCCCCCCTGCATTGGGAGACACGCTCTTAACCACTGGGCTGATAGGGAAATCCCCAAAATTGATTTTTTAAATTCCTATACATGAGTTCCTATTCTTAACATACATTTATAATATGCCAAAAAAGTTAGTGTTCTGCAAATTTTAAACTTTAAATAAAATTGTATTGTATATTACATATCTTCATGCAAATTGCTTTTCAACTTACTTTCCAAGATTTATCTATGATGATAGATGTATTCACTCCCTTCCCAGTCCATCCACTGTCATCTTCCATTTATCTCTACTTCTCCAGGAACTGTTTCTCATCCAGGGCAGCTAGTTGCTAAGTCCAGTGGACGGACACTTCATGCATGGCTGCATTTGTCTTTCTTCAAATCAGCTTTCTTAACATTATCTAGCCTGTCAAAATTTTCCCTTGTGTATTTCCTCCTAATACAGTTAATGAATGACACAGCTATTCATTCAGTCATGTTAAAAAAAAAAAAAAAAGAAATTCTCAGGTGGTCCAGTAGTTAGGACTCTACATCTTCACTGCCAAGGGCACGGGCTCAATGCCTAGTTGGGGAACTAACATCCTGCAAGCCATGCAGTACTGCTGCTGCTGCTAAGTCGCTTCAGTCGTGTCCAACTCTGTGCGACCCCATAGACGGCACCCCATCAGGCTACCCCGTCCCTGGGATTCTCCAGGCAAGAGCACTGGAGTGGGTTGCCATTTCCTTCTCCAATGCATGAAAGTGAACAGTGAAAGTGAAGTCGCTCAGTCGTGTCCGACTCTTAGCGACCCCATGGACTGCAGCCTACCAGGCTCCTCCATCCATGGGATTTTCCAGACAAGAGTACTGGAGTGGGGTGCCACTGTAATACAGCCAAAAATTTAAAAAAAAGTAACTTGGTCTTTGCAACAAATTGTGTCAGGAAAACTAGATATCCACATGCAAAAGAATGACGCTGGACCCTTATTTTACCCCAAATACAAAAATTAACTACAAGGAATCCCCTTGCAGTCTAGTGGTTGAGTCAGCACTTTCACTGTTGTGAGCCTAGGTTCAGTCCTCTGGTCAGGGAACTAAGATTCCACAAGCCTCATGGTGTGGCCAAAAATATATATATAAAATAAATAATAACTACAAATGGATCAAAGACCTAAATGTAAGACCTAAAATGATAGAACTATCAGAAGAAAACGGGGGGAAATCTTCATGTTCTTAGATTTGGCAATGATTTATTAAACAACAAAAGCACAAGCAACAAAAGAAGGAATTAGATTTCACCAAAATTTAAAACTTCCCTGTATCAAAGGACACAAATCAACAGAGTAAAAAGACAACTCAGAAGTTGAGGAAAAGTACCTGCAAATGACAATTTTGGGGTTATAATAGGTTAATATCTACACTGTACAAATAACTACAACTTAGTGGGCAAAGGACTTGAATAGACATTTCTCCAAAGACATTATTCAAATAGCCAATAAGCACATGAAAAGATGCTCAACATCACTAATCATTCAGTTCAGTTCAGTTCAGTTGCTCAGTCATGTCTGACTCTCTGACCCCATGAATCGCAGCACTCCAGGCCTCCCTGTCCATCACCAACTCCTGGAGTTCACTCAGATTCACATCCATCAAGTCCGTGATACCATCCAGACATTTCATCCTCGGTCGTCCCCTTCTCCTCCTGCCCCCAATCCCTCCCAGCATGAGTCTTTTCCAATGAGTCAACTCTTCTCATGAGGTGGCCAAAGTACTGGAGTTTCAGCTTTAGCATCATTCCTTCCAAAAAACACCCACGGTTGATCTCCTTTAGAATGGACTGGTTGGATCTCCTTGCAGTCCAAGGGACTCTCAAGAGTCTTCTCCAACACCACAGTTCAAAAGCATCAATTCTTCGGCGCTCAGCTTTCTTCACAGTCCAACTCTCACATCCATACATGACCACTGGAGAAACCATAGCCTTGACTAGACGGACCCTTGTTGGCAAAATAATGTCTCTGGTTTTGAATATGCTATCTAGGTTGGTCATAACTTTTCTTCCAAGGAGTAAGTGTCTTTTAATTTCATGGCTGCAGTCACCATCTGCAGTGATCTTGGAGCCCCCAAAATAAAGTCTGGCATTGTTTCCACTGTTTCCCCATCTGTTTCCCATGAAGTGATGGGACCAGATGCCATGATCTTCGTTTTATGAATGCTGGGTTTTAAGCCAACTTTTTCACTCTCCTCTTTCACTTTCATCAAGAGGCTTTTTAGTTCCTCTTCAATTTCTGCCATAAGGGTGGTGTCATCTGCATATCTGAGGTTATTGATATTTCTCGCACCAATCTTGATTCCAGCTTGTCTTTCTTCCAGTCCAGCATTCCTCATGATGCACTCTGCATAGAAGTTAAATAAGCAGGGTGACAATATACAGCCTTGACATACTCCTTTTCCTATTTGGAACCAGTCTGTTGTTCCATGTCCAGTTCTAACTGTTGCCTCCTGAGCTGCGTATAGGAGGAAATCAAATCAAAACTACAGTGAGATACCACCTCACAAGCATTAGAATGGTTACTATCAAAAAATAAAATAGATGACCAGTGTTGGTGAGGATGTGAAGAATGGAAACACCTGTGCTCTGTTGATGGGACTATATAGTACTTCAGCTACTACAGAAAATGATATGGCAATTCTCAAAAAAATCAAAAATAGAATATGTGATCTAGCAGTTCCACTCTGGGTATATACTCCAGTCAAAATCAGGACCTTGGAGACTTCTATACACCCATGCAGCATTATTCACAATAGTCAAAATGAAGAAACAACCTAAGTGTCCCTTGGAGATGAAGGAAAAAGCAAAATGCAGCATATACATATAATGGAATATTATTCTGCCTTAAAAGGAAGAAAGTCTGATACACGCTATAAGAGTAAACCTCGACATTAAGTGAAATAAGCCAGTCAAAAAAGACATATTAATGCATATTATTTCACTTATATGAAGTACCTAGATTAGCCAAATTCACAAAAACAGAAAACAAAATGGTGGTTGCCAGAGGATGGGGGAGAAAGGAAGGGAGAATTAGTGTTTAATGAGTACAGAAGTTTAGGTGAGGAATATGAAAAAGTTCTGGAGATGGATCTATTTCTGCTTTATTGACTATGCCAAAACCTTTGACTGTGTGGATCACAATAAACTGTGGAAAATTCTGAAAGAGATGGGAATACCAGACCACCTGACCTGCCTCTTGAGAAACCTATATGCAGGTCAGGAAGCAACAGTTAGAACTGGACATGGAACAACAGACTGGTTCCAAATAGGAAAAGGAGTACGTCAAGGCTGTATATTGTCACCCTGCTTATTTAACTTCTATGCAAAAAAAGAAAAAAAATACATAACTTCTATGCAGAGTACATCATGAGAAACGCTGGACTGGAAGAAACACAAGCTGGAATCAAGATTGCTGGGAGAAATATCAATAACTTCAGATATGCAGATGACACCACCCTTATGGCAGAAATTGAAGAGGAACTAAAAAGCCTCTTGATGAAAGTGAAAGAGGAGAGTGAAAAAGTTGGCTTAAAACCCAGCATTCATAAAACGAAGATCATGGCATCTGGTCCCATCACTTCATGGGAAACAGATGGGGAAACAGCATCAGATTTTATTTTCGGGGCTTCAAAATCACTGCAGATGGTGACTGCAGCCATGAAATTAAAAGACACTTACTCCTGGGAAGAAAAGTTATGACCAACCTAGATGGCATATTCAAAACCAGAGACATTATTTTGCCAACAAGGGTCCGTCTAGTCAAGGCTATGGTTTCTCCAGTGGTCATGTATGGATGTGAGAGTTGGACTGTGAAGAAAGCTGAGCACCGAAGAATTGATGCTTTTGAACTGTGGTGTTGGAGAAGACTCTTGAGAGTCCCTTGGACTGCAAGGAGATCCAACCAGTCCATTCTAAAGGAGATCAACCGTGGGTGTTCTTTGGAAGGAATGATGCTAAAGCTGAAACTCCAGTACTTGGCCACCTCATGAGAAGAGTTGACTCATTGGAAAAGACTCATGCTGGGAGGGATTGGGGGCAGGAGGAGAAGGGGACGACAGAGGATGAGATGGCTGGATGGCATCACGGACTCAATGGATGTGAATTTGAGTGAACTCTGGGAGTTGGTGATGGACAGGGAGGCCAGGCGTGCTGTGATTCATGGGGTCGGACACGACTGAGTGACTGAACTGAACTGAACTGAATGTTGCAGAATGACAAGAGCATAATCCCACTGAACTGTACATTTTAAAAAATGATTAAAAAGGTAAATTTTATCTTGTGTTAATTTTTTAAAAGAAAAGTCTTGTCATCCTAACCTTGTCACAGTTTCCTGTTGATGTAGGTTGCTTCCATGTCTTGGCTATTGTAAACAGTGCTGCTATGAACACTAGGGTGTGTATATTTTTTTTAAACAGTCATTCTAAAAATTTTATTATTTTTGGCTGTGCTGATCCTCATTGCTACATGTGGGCTTTCTCTAGTTGCAGCAAGTGGGAGCTACTCTTTGCTGTGGTGCGTGAGCTTCTGTCGCTGCAGAGCACAGGCTCTAGAGTGCGTGGGCTCAATAGCTATAGTACACAGGCTTAGCACACGTGGCATGTGGATCTTCCCAGACTAGGGATGAACCCATGTCCCCTACATTGGCAGTCATTTTTTTAAAATAATACTTTTGTTCTTATTTATGGCTGTGCTGGGTCTTTATTACTGCACGTGGGCTTTCTCTAGTGTGAGGTGACAATTAGCAATATTGAGCATCTTTCCATGTGGCTGTGGACCATCTGTATGTCTTCTTTGGGGAATGTCTGTTTAGGTTTTGAGCCCATTGTTTTGATTGGGTTGTTTTTTTGATACTGAGTTGTATGAGCTGTTTGTATATTTTGGAATTTAACCCCTGTTGGCAGCATCGTTTGCAGTATTACAGTTGTGGTGTGGTGAGTGGAGCTCTTCGTTGTATATGAGCTTCTCATTGCAGTGGCTTCTCTTTTGAGGAGAACGGTTCTAGGCACAAGGATTTCAATAGCTGCCATACACAGGCTCAGATTGCGGCTCATGGGCCCTAGAGCATGATCTCAGTAGTTGTGGCGCTTGGGCTTAGTTGCTCTGCGGCATGTGGAATCTTCCCCGACCAGGGTTTGAACTTGTCTCTTGCATTGGCAGGCAAGTTCTTTATTACTGAGCCACCAAGGAGGCCCTTATGTTAATTTTTGATTGAGTACTCTGACATGAATATTACTTTGTTGGATTCTGGATATTTTTGTATTTCTATAAACATTTTTGAGATTTTTTCCTGAGGTGCAGTTAAATTACTTGCAAACACTTTGATTCTTTCAGGTCTTACTTTTAAACTTTGTTAGATGAGGCCAGGGCAGAGTTTGGTCTGGGGCTAATTTTTTTCCCAGTACTGAGGCAAACTCTTCGAAGTACACTTACTCAGTCATTTACAAGATTTTCTACCCTGGCTAGACTTAAGAGGGAACCCCTAAAGATTTCTAGAACTCTCTCAGTGTGTATCTCTCTCTTTTCTGATACTTTACCCCGTGATACCTTGGCCTCCATCTCATTTCAGTTCAATTTAGTCACTCAGTGTGTCACTCACTTCCCTGTCCATCACTATCTCCCAGAGCTTGTTCAAACTCATGTCCATTGAGACAGTGATGCCATCCAACCATTTCATCCTCTGTTGTCCCTTTCTCCTCATGCCTTCAATCTTTCCCAACATCGGGGTCTTTTCCAGTAAGTCAGTTCTTTGCATCAGGTGGCCAAAATATTGGAGCTTCAGTTTCAGCATCAGTCCTTCTAATGAATATCCAGGACTGATTTCCTTTAGGATGGACTGGTTTGATCTCCTTGCAGTCCAAGGGACTCTCAGGAGGCTTTTCCAATACTATAGTTCAAAAGCATCAATTCTCAATAGCATCAATTTACTCATCCACCTCCTTTACTCAAGGTAAAGGAGGTGGATGAGTACTTTTGCCAGGCTCCTTCTAGATTCTTCCTCCTTCTGCCATGACCTGGAACTTCTCTCNGGAGGCTTTTCCAATACTATAGTTCAAAAGCATCAATTCTCAATAGCATCAATTTACTCATCCACCTCCTTTACTCAAGGTAAAGGAGGTGGATGAGTACTTTTGCCAGGCTCCTTCTAGATTCTTCCTCCTTCTGCCATGACCTGGAACTTCTCTCTAGGCATTAAACTGAGACAATCATAGGGTTCACTTCATTGGTCTGTCATTTTTAAGTAATCACTAGCCTTTGTTACCTGATATTCAATGTCTTGAAAACAATCATTTCATATATAGTCTAGTATGATTAGATTAGATCCCTGTTACTTTATGTTGGCCAGAGCAGTAGTCCTGGCACTTTTCTTGCATAGCTCCTTCCTCATTAGCAGTCTATGGTGGTTTCCCAGATGCCTATTGCTAAAACAGAGAAAATATATTGATTTCTATATGTTTGCCTTTATAAGAGGTTGTCTCTGAGTGGAAATGGGGAGTCAGGCTGTTGGGGCTGGTTATTTTTTCATAACATATAGGATTGAATGACTCTTTTAAACCACATTCTTCTGTGATTTTGATAAAAATTACATAATAAATGGTAATGGGGCATCCCAACTACTTTATGATTTAAACATTACTGTAGTGTTTTACCATTTAGGATAATATTTGCAATTTGTTTGGATATAACATAGCTTTTATTTAAATTTTTTCCTTGAATTCTTATTTACTTAGATTTATTATTTATATTTTTATGCATAAACACTGACTTGTGAAAAGTTCTTCAGCTTTCATTAACAATAATCCTAATACAATCATAATAAATTATAGTAATTGGTTTCCTTAATATGAAACCACCCCTGAATTCCAAAAATAATCTTGAGTTAGTAGTAGAGTATTATTCTTTTGCACACTGATGGATTCTCTTTGCTAATGTGTTATTTAGAATAACCACCCCACCAAGTAGGAACTCTCCTACTTTTATATGTTTATTGTTTGATTTTTAAATAATTAATGACTACTAACTGCATGTTGATTACAAATCAGAGCAAGGTGCTTGGATGAACAGTTTTCTAAATAGGGTTCCAGGAGCCACAGTTGCAGGGCCCAGTCAGCCACTGAGGTAGGCAGTTCTGTACTAAATAATGGAGTGGGTACAAAGGGGCAGGGCTCTTAATGGGTTTTGTTAATAGAAATCCACTTCTTCCTTGACGCCAACAACTCTGGAAGGAGCCCATGTTCACAGCTGCCTGAATGGACTATATCTGCTGGTCCACTCCTGCATAGGGCCAAGATCAAGCACACCACATGGTTTCCCTCAGCCATCCAACCGTTTGCCTCTGTTTTGCAGGCTTTGATGAGCTCCTTCTTGTTATTGCGGATATAAAGCTCAAAATAGTTACATTTCTGGCTGTCATCTATCTTTCTGATGCTCAGATTCTTCAGGGAGATGACTCCTCTGGACTCCTTATCCATCATGTATCCAAAATAGTAGAGGCAATTGTCTCTGAGAAGAGCTATGCCACGTTGAAGGTCAGGAAGGGCGGTGGTGTGGAGACACCCCTCATCCAAGGTAAGGAGCAGTGGCTGCACTTTGCTGGAGCAGCCGTGAAGAGATACCCCACGCCCAAGGTAAGAGAAACCCAAGTAAGATGGTAGGTGTTGCAAGAGGGCATCACAGGGCAGACACANAATATCAATAACCTCAGATATGCAGATGACACCACCCTTATGGCAGAAAGTGAAGAGGAACTAAAGGGCGTGAGTCTGGGGAGTTGGTGATGGACAGGGAGGCCTGACATGCTGCGATTCATGGGGTGGCAAAGAGTCGGACACGACTGAGCGACTAAACTGAACTGACCTGCTTCTACATTTTCGCCTGGCCCCCCTCCCCCACCCCAGTTTAAGGAGTCAGCCTCAGGGCACTGGTTGAAGAATTTCTGATTATCATTCCTGATCATCCTCAGGCTCTTGAAGGGCTCATTTTGGCTGTGGTCCTAGAAGTTCCAGATCAGCTCCTTAGGCAGGTCCCACCCTACTTGCTTTGCTGGTTCATAGGCACAAAGTGCTCCAGGCCTGGCTTGTTCCAGATGTTAAGATTGTAAAGGCTGGTAAGGGCAGTACATAGCAGGCATCTGTGGACTGGATAATCCCAGGGTGCTATCTGCAGTATCCACAGGCAAAGGCTTCCATCATCTGATCAATCTTCTGGTCCTCTCTGGGGAGACAGTAAGCTCCAAAGAAATTGCCTGAGGGCCTCACCAGTCATGGAGATCCATGAAGATATGGAACATTGGTAGGTTCAGCTCTTCCCTCTCCCCTAAGCAGTCCCCATGACGATCTTGTTCAGGCCCTTGCCCTTGAACAGGAAACAAGAAGTGACCCCTTGTGGGTGTGCACTGGAGAAGTTTGTTCTCCACCAAGAACTTGATCCCCCTTCTTGGGGTCCTTGTTGAAGTTCTTCTAACTATTGCCATGTTCTGATCCTGTTGTAAGGACTCACTGCCCTCAGTGACCTCCAGGCACCTTTGCTCATGACTTCACTGAGCTCCTACCACAGGTGGTGGATCTCCAGCAGCAGCTTCTATGTCAACAATGAGACGTTCTCCAGCTCCATCTGCTCCTTAGGAGTTCAGTCTGGGTGCTCAAAGACACTGTCCTCCATGGCTGCCAAGTCCCCATAGGCAGGGCTGGATCCAATTTCACCTGTGGGCCCAGGTCAGCCAGTCAAATGCCTTGAGGGCTGCTGCCACTGCCTAAACAAGGCAAAAGAAAAAAAAAAAACGGAGTAGCAGGATAGTGGAGACACTGGAATAGCTGCCTCATAATAAAAAGAACAGGTTCCTGACANAGGCAGGGCTGGATCCAATTTCACCTGTGGGCCCAGGTCAGCCAGTCAAATGCCTTGAGGGCTGCTGCCACTGCCTAAACAAGGCAAAAGAAAAAAAAAAAACGGAGTAGCAGGATAGTGGAGACACTGGAATAGCTGCCTCATAATAAAAAGAACAGGTTCCTGACATTGTACAGGAGGCGGTGATCAAAACCATCCCCAAGGAAAGAAATGCAAAAAGGTTATGTGGTTGTCTGAGGAGGCCTCACAAATATCTGAGACAAGAAGAGAAGCAAAGGCAAAGGAGAAAAGGAAAGATATACCCACCTGAATGAAGAGTTCTAAAGTAGCAAGGACAGACAAGAAAGTCTTCCTCAGTGATCAATGCAAAGAAATAGAGGAAAACAATAGAAGGGTAAGGATTTGAAGTCTCTTCAAGAAAATTAGAGATACGAACGGAACACTTTATGCAAAGATGGGCACAATAAAGGACAGAAATGGTATGGACCTAACAGAAGCAGAGTATATTAAGAAGAGGTGGCAAGAACACAGAAAAACTATACAAAAAATTCTTAATGACCCAGCTAACTATGATGTTGTGATCACTCACTTAGAGCCAGACATCCTGGAAGGAGAAGTCAAGTGAGTCTTAGGAAGCATCACTATGAACAAAGCTAGTGGAGGTGATGGAGTTCCAGTTGAGCTATTTCAAATCCTAAAAGATGCTGTGAAAGTGCTGCACTCAATATGCCAGCAAATTTGGAAAACTCAGCAGTGGCTACAGGACTGGAAAAGGTCAGTTTTCATTCCAATCTCCAGAAAAGGCAATGCCAGAAAATATTCAAACTACCACACAATTGCACTCATCTCACACACTAGCAAAGTAATGCTCAAAATTCTCCAAGCTTCAACAGTACATGAATTGAGAACTTCCAGATATTCAGGCTGGATTTAGAAAAGGCAGAGGAACCAGAGATCAAACTGCCAATATCCGTTGGATCATTGAAAAAGTAAGAGAGTTCCAGAAAAACATCTATTTCTACTTTATTGACTACACTAAAGCCTTTGACTGTGTGGATCACAATAAACTGTGGAAAATTCTTCAAGAGATGGGAATACCAGACCACCTTACTTGCCTCCTGAGAAATCAGGAAGCAATAGTTAGAACCAGGCAGGGAATAATGGTTCCAAATTGGGAAAGGAGTACATCAAGGCTGTATATTGTCAGCCTGCTTATTTAACTTAGGTGCAGAGCACATCATGCAAAATGCCAGGCTGGATGAAGCACAATCTGGAATCAGGGAGAAATATCAATAACCTCAGATATGCAGATGACACCACCCTTATGGCAGAAAGTGAAGAGGAACTAAAGAGCCTCTTGATGAAAGTGAAAGAGGAGAGTGAAAAAATGGGCTTAAAACTCAACATTCAAAAAACTAAGATCATGGCATCTGGTCCCATCACTTCATGGCAAATAGATGGGGAAATAGTGAGAGACTTTTATTTTCTTGGGCTCCAAAATCAATGCAGATGGTGACTGCAGCCAGGACATTAAAGGCACTTGCACCTTGGAAGAAAAGCTATGACAAACTTAGACAGCATATTAAAAAGCAGAGGCATTACTTTGCCGACAAATGTCTGTCTAGTTAAAGCTATGGTTTTCCCAGTAGTCAAGTATGGATGTGAGAGTTGGACTGTGAAGAAGGCTGAGCGTAGAAGAATTGATGCTTTTGAACTGTGGTGTTGGAGAAGACTCTTGAGAGTGCCTTGGACTGCAAGGAGATCCAACCAGTCCATTCTGAAGAAGATCAGCCCTGGGATTTCTTTGGAAGGACTGATGTTGAAGCTGAAGCTCCAATACTTTGGCCACCTGATGCGAAGACCGTCATTGGAAAAGACCGTCATTCTGGGAAAGACTGAAGGCAGGCAGGAGAAGGGGATGCCAAAGATGAGATATCTTGATGGCATCATTGACTCGATGGACATGAGTTTGAGCAAGTTCCAGGAGGTGATGATGGACAGGGACGCCTGGTGTGTCGCAGTCCATGGGGTGACAAAGAGGTGGACACTACTGAGCACATGAACTGAATAAAAAGAATATAAATTTATAAGTCAGAAAATAACATCTCAGTATTGTGAAAATGGACTTCCCAGATGGCTGATATAGAATCCCCTCCCAATGCAGTAGACATAGGAGACAGGGATTTGATTCCTGGGTCAGGAAAATCCACTGGCAAAGGAAATAGCAACTCCCTCCAGTATTCTTGCCTGGAAAATTCCATGAACAGAGGAGCCTGGCAGACTACAGCCCACGCGGTCACAAAGAGTTGAACAAAACTGAGCAACTAAGTGCACACAAAATCTTGTGAAAATAAAGAGTGTGTGTGCCAAGTCGCTTCATTTCTGACTCTTTGTGACCCTATGGACTATAGTCTGCCAGGCTCCTCTGTTCATGGGATACTCTAGGCAAGAATACTGGAGTTGGTTGCCATGCCCTCCTCCAGGGCATCTTCCCAACCCAGGGATCAAACCCACGTCTCTTATGTCTCCTGTATTGGCAGGTTAGATCTTTACCACTAGCATCTCCCTGGTGGTACTAGTGATAAAATAAAGGGAAAATTAAGGGAAACTTCACTAAAATTGAGCAGCAAGACCAGAATAGGGAGCTTTCAGGCAGTGCCACAAAACATCAATACAGGTCCCAGTACCAATGAACCTACTTTGCACTTCCAAAAGAAACTAACACTATTTCACTAAGGCAGCAGGAGGAAGAAAAATCTGACCTGGCAAGAGCTCAGCCAATGAGCCTGTCATGACTCAGCCAATGAAAAACCACAATACTTTGAACTCCTGTGTGTGTATGTGTGTGTGTGTGTTAGTCATTCAGTCATGTCCAACTCTTTACAGCCCCATGGACTAAAACCCACCATGCTCCCCTATCCATGGAATTCTCCAGAGTATTGGAATGGGTTGCCATTTCCTTCTCCAGAGGATCTTCCTGACCCAGGGATCAAACCTGCAGGCGGATGCTTTACTGCCCAAGGTACTATGGAAGCCTATTTTTGAACTTTTTGAACTTTTAGTTTCCTCCAGTGGACTTTTGTTTATAAGGTTCCTCCCGACTTCCCCTTCTCTTCTATAAAAGTTTCCTCTCCTTTGCTTTCACAGGACTTCCTTGTGATTCACATAGTTGAAAGAAAGTGAAAGTGAAAGTGAAAGTTGCTCAGTCGTGTCCAACTATACAGTCCATGGAATTCTTCAGGCCAGAATACTGGAGTGGGTAGCCTATCCCTTCCCATAGTCCCATGTTCCAAATGGCAGTTATTTTCTGCTTCCCTGGTGGCTCAGAAGGTAAAGAGTCTGCCTGTAATGCAGGAGACTCAGGTTTGATCCCTGGGTCAGGAAGATCCCCTTGGAGAAGGAAATGGCAACCTACTCCAGTATTCTTGCCTGGAGAATCCCCATGGACAGCGGGACCTGGCTGGCTACAGTCCATGGGGTCGCAAAGAGTCAGACAGGACTGAAGCAGCTTAGCACACACAAACAAACCAAAATAAAATAATTTTTAAAAATCTAAGCACTGTGTTCCATGACCCCACCAATATTTGGCATGAAGTTTGAATCAAGATACATACAGTAATACTACAAAATCAGGATGCTATTACCCTTAGAGTTACCAGGCAACCACAAATCTCCACTGAGTGTCAGGTTCCATCCCTAAGAACATAGGCTATAGGCTTTCCTTGATTTTAACTAATTTTTTTCTTTGTTTTATCATTTCATGGACCATTACCAGTTCACCTAAGCATGGGGAGTGTTTTGAGTATTTTAGTTCATCCATAGTACCGCTATTTTCAACAATGAGAGCTCATATTTTCACATCCATTAGGGCTTCCCTGCTGGCTCAGAGGTTAAAGCGTCTGCCTGCAATGCAGGAGACCAGAGTTTGATCCCTGGGTTGGGAAGATTCCCTGGAGAAGGAAATAGCAACCCACTCTACCATAGTGTTCTTGCCTGGAGAATCCCAGGGACAGGGAAGCCTGGTGGGCTACCGTCTATGGGGTCGCACAGAGTCGGACACGAATGAAGCGACTTAGCAGCAGCAGCAGCCAGTATTCTTGCCTGGAGAATCCCATGGATGGAGGAGCCTCATGGGCTACAGTACACGGGGTTGCAAAGAGTCGGACACAAATGCGCGACTTCACTTCACTTCACTTCACTTCATTCCAGTTAATAATCCATTAATGTCTCCAACAGAAGCTAATTTCTGACATTCATTAGTTTAATGTGCAAAATGTCTAATGCTAACCAGAATTAAGATAACTGAAGTACTTCTGGTAACCCCTATGGAGTATGAATTCCCCATTAGAATGACATCTACACTAGCAGTATAATTTTAACCTTACATATCCATATTTTACTGTTTATATTGAAATATTTTAAACTATAGCTTTGGTAACACTGGATTCAAATACTAATTCTACTGCTTAAAATCTATGTAATATTGGACACGAATGTAATTTGATTCCATGGAGATTCAACTAAAGTGTAAAATGGGGATATAATCTCATAGAGTGATGAGCACTAAATAATGTACATGATAAAGCATTATAAACTGTAATACAGTCTACAAATTTTGGGCATTATATTATTTATAATAATTTTGGATAATAATATACCTAGCAGAGGTTAGGTTATGTTGAGATCCTTTGAAGATTTGTCCTTACATGGAACATTCAGTTCAGTTCAGTCACTCAGTCGTGTCCGACTCTTTGCCACCCCATGAACTGCAGCACACCAGGCCTCCCTGCCCATCACCAACTCCCGGAGTTCACTCAGACTCACGTCCATTGAGTCAGTGATGCCATCCAGCCATCTCATCCTCTGTCNACTATAAAGAAAGCTGAGTGCCAAAGAACTGATGCTTTTGAACTGTGGTGTGGAGCAGACTCTTGAGAGTCCCTTGGACTGCAAGGAGATCCAACCAGTCCATCCTAGAGGAAATCAGTCCTGAATATTCACTGGAAGGACTGATGTTGAAGCTGAAACTCCAATATTTTTGCCACTTAATGCGAAGAGCTGACTCATTTGAAAAGACCCTGATGCTGGAAAAGATTGAAGGCAGAAAGAGAAGAGGATGACAGAGGATGAGATGGCTGAATGGCATCACCGATTCAATGGACATGAGTTTGAGTAAACTCCAAGAGTTGGTGATGGACTGGGAGGCCTGGCGTGCTGCGGTCAATGAGGTCACAAAGNGACCCTGATGCTGGAAAAGATTGAAGGCAGAAAGAGAAGAGGATGACAGAGGATGAGATGGCTGAATGGCATCACCGATTCAATGGACATGAGTTTGAGTAAACTCCAAGAGTTGGTGATGGACTGGGAGGCCTGGCGTGCTGCGGTCAATGAGGTCACAAAGAGTTGGACATGACTGAGTGACTGAACTGAACTGAACAGAACCCAGAACGCTAAAATAATTTAGACTGGCACTGGGGTGGAACCCTCCCCTATGCTATTCCACTGGAAGATTTTCTACCAAATGAGGGTGGACAATAGATTTAATAAAAATACCTGACATTCATCCAATTTTTATTATCTGCTAGATCATGTGATTAAGTTATTTTATTTAATTACATTATTTTATTTAATCCCCACAATAATTCAATTAAGTAGCTATAGCTTTCAAGCTCACTTTAAAATGAGGCCTGGGACTACTTTGGTGGTCCAATGGCTAAGACTTCAAGCTCCCAGTGCTGAGGTAGGAGGGGCTTGGTTTGATCCCAGAACAAGGAACTAGATCCCACATGCTGCAATAAGACCCAATGCAGCCAAAAAATAAAAAGGACATCTCAGGGGTTTTCTGGCAGTCCAGTGGGTAGAATTCTGTACTCTCACTGCTGAGGTCCTGGGTTTCAATCCCTGGTTGGGGAACTAAAATCCCACAAGTCTTGCACCATGGCCAGAAAAAAAAAGTGACATTTTACCACCCTCATGCCTCAAAGCCAACAGAGAAAGGAAGCCCTGAAGTATGAGAAGAAACCATTTTATTTATGGCCATACTATTTTAACATGCTAGCAAGGTAATCCTCAAAAGTCCTAATAAGCTAGCCTTCAACAGTACATGAACTAAGAACTTCCAGATGTACAAGCTGGATTTAGAAAAGGCAGACAGAGGATGAGATGTTTGGATGGCATCACTGACTTGATGGACATGAGTGTGAGCAAGCCCTGGGAATTGGTGATGGACAGGGAAGTCTAGCTGCAGTCCATGGGGTCACAAAGCATTGGATTTGACTGAGTGAATAAACTGAACTGAAGAGGAACCAGGTATCAAATTACCAACATTCACTGGATCATAGAAAAAGCAAGGGAATTTAAAAAATTACATCTTCATTGACTACACTAAAGCCTTTGACTATGTGGATCATAACAAACTGGAAAATTCATAAAGAGACAGGAACATGAGAACACCATACCTGTCTCCTGAGAGACCTGTATTCACACAAGAAGCAACAGTTAGAAGTGGACATGAAACAACTAACTGGCTCCAAATTTGTAAAGGAGTATGTCAAGGCTGTATGTTGTCACCCTGCTTATTTAACTTATATGCATAGTACAACATGTGAAATGGCAGGCTGGATGACTCACAAGCTGGAATCAAGATTGCCACGAGAAATATTAATGACCTCAGATATGCAGATGATATCACTCTAATGGCAGAAAGTGAAGAGGAACTAAAGAGCCTCTCAATGAAGATGAAAGAGGACAGTGAAAAAGCTGGCTTAAAATTCAACATCCAAAAAACTAAGATCATGGCATTCAGTCCCATCATTTCATGGCAAATAAATGGGGAAAAAGTAGAAACAGTGACAGGTTTTATTTCCTTGGGCTCCAAAATCACTGCAGATGGTGACTGCAGCCATGAAATTAAGACACTTGCTGCTTGGAAGCTATGACAAACCTAGACAGCATATTAAAAAGCAGAGACATCACTTTGCTGACAAAGGTCTGTATAGTCAAAACTATGATTTTTCCAGTAGTCATGTATGGATGTGAGTGTTGGACCATAAAGAAGGCTGAGCAGCAAGGAATTGATGCTTTCAGATTGTGGTGCTGGAGAAGACTTTTGAGAGTCCCTTCGACTGTAAGGAGTTCCAACCAGCCAATCCCAAAGGAAATCAACCCTAAATATTAAGTGAAAGGACTGATGCTGAAGCTGAAGCTCCAATACTTTGGGCACCTTATGCAAAGAATTGACTCATTAGAAAAGACCCTGATGCCGGGAAAGACTGAAGGCAAAAGGAGAAGGTACGGGAGAGGATGAGATGGTTAGATAGCATCACCAACTCAATGGACATGGATCTGAGCAAATTCCAGGAGGTAATGAAGGAGCGGGAAGCCTGGAGTGCCGCAGACCCTGGGGTTGCAAAGAGTCAGACATGACTGAACAACAACAAAGTGTATGTGCATATACAGCGAATCATCATTATTCATGGATTTCATATCTGTGAATTAGTGATAATCTTACAGATATGTGCAGAGCAATATATATGTTGAGATATATACATTAATAAATAACTGTGATCAAGAAAGTTTGGCAACCACTTAGTGATGGAACAGAGAGTTCCAGAGTAGAATTTAGGAGATCACTTATATTTTAGAGGACAGCAGAGAGTCAGTGAAGGACAGAGAAAGACCAGTCAGTCATCAGTCACAGAGACTGACAAGAACTAGAAGGGAGCCATTTCAAGAAAAAGGAGTGATTGATCAATTATGTCAGATGCTTCAAAGATGTCAAGAATAAGGACTTAAAAGATCTTTTAAATAATTATTTCCCTCACAGATCTGGCACCTGACACACTCTTTCAACAAATTATTTATTGAGCAAGAATCAAGATAAAGCTACTAGAAATAGGAATTTCCCTAGTAGTCTATTGGTTAGGACTCCACACTTCCTGTAGGAGGCACAGGTTTGATGCTTGGTTGAGAACTAAGATCCCGCATACCCCACAGCATGACCAAAAAAGAAGCTACTAGAAGTAAAACCAGATGTTGTTGGCAACTGCAGGGGTCAAGAGAGAATGTCCCTCTTTAAGCATGGAGTAGAGTTTCCTGATAAGTCGAGAGGGACTTAGATTTGTACACTTTTTTTTTTTTTTTTTGCTGTGCCATGTTACTTGTGGGATCCTCGACCAGGGCCTGAACCCAGGCCACAGCTGTGAAAGCCTAGAAGCCTAACCACAAGGCCACCAGGGATTCCCCAAACCTTATTTTTTTAAAAAATGAGGGAGTCAGTATGCTCAGGGTAAGAACAGCTTCTGCATGTTTGCCTGCTGACCTCTGTCAGCAGCAGTCAAGTAGGAACCCCAGAACTGTGCACGTCTTGGCAAAAGTCCCCATTTTACTCAACATTCACAGCTTCTCTAACACTATCTCCCTTGAGATCATTATGCCCTTTATCCCTGTTCAGTCAGTTATCATTAGAATCCAGGATTCCCTAGCCACGCCTTATATTCTGATCTCTGAAATTCCTACAGTCTGCTATCATCCCTTCCTAAATTTTGAAGTCCTTTCACAGCTGAACTCAAGATCAAATGTCTGCAAAATCACTTACTTCTCAATCTCTTTTCTGAACATTTCCTTCACTTTAGTGCCTTAAGTGTAACCTGGCTTTCCTTTGATGGCAGTGTTTCCCTGCAGCCTTCTTGAATGTAACTATTCTCCTACAGTCTTTGGGACTATGGGGCCTTGAGATGGGGTGTCCTCTTTATATAAGTTGGACTTCCCTGGTGACTCAGTGGTAAAGAATCCTCCTGCCAGTTCAGGAGACACGCGTTTGATCCCTGATCTGGGAATATCCTATGTGCTACGGAGCAGCTAAGTCCATGTGCCACAATGGTTGAGCCTGTGCTCTAGAGCCTGGGAGCTGCAATTACTGAGCCCATGGGCCCTAGAGTCTGAGCTCCACAACAAGAGAAGCCATCGCAATGAGAAGCACTCAAACTGCAACTAGAGAGTAGCTGGCACAGCAACGAAGACCTGGCATAGCCAAAATAAATTTCTTTTAAAAAGCATAAGTTATCAGATTACAGACAGCCCCCAACTTTGAATTGTATAATTTATGGTTGATTTTTCAACTTTACAATGATGCAAAAGAACTATACACACTAAGACTTAGCACACAGTGTGCGTGCTAAGTCTCTTTAGTCGTGTCCAACTGTGTGTCACCCTGTGGGCTGTAGCCTGGGGCTCCTCTGTCCATGGGACTCTCCAGGCAAGAACACTGGAATAGGTTGTCGTGCCCTCCTCCAGGGGATCTTCCCGATCCAGGAATCAAACCCATGTCTCTTATGTCTAACCTGCATTAGCAGGTGGGTTTTTTACCACCTGGGAAGCCCTAATATGCATATAGTAGAAACCATATTTCAAATTCTAAAGTTTGATCTTTTCCTGGGCTAGCATTATTTGGTATAATACTCTCTTGTGATACGAGGCAGTGCAGGGAGCCACAGCTCCCAATAAGCCATGTGATCTAGAGGGTAAACAAGCCATACACTGACAACCATTCTGTACCCATATGATCAATTTTTCACTTTTAGTACAGTTCAGGGATACCTTATTTTATTGTGCTTCACAGGCTTCTTCTAGTTGCCTCAGGTGGGGCCTATGTGTCGTTGTGGTGCACAGGCTTCTCATTGCAATGGCTTCTTTTGTGGTGGAGCATGGGCTCTAGAGTGTGGGCTCAGTAATTGTAACACAGGAGTTTAATTGCTCCACAGCACGTGGAATCCTCCTGGACCAGGTATCAAACCTGTGTTCCCTGCAATGGCAAGCAGATTCTTAACCACTGGACCACCAGGGAACTCCCTCTCGTTGTAGTTTTGAATTGCATTTTTCTATTAGTGATGCTGAACATTTTTTAATGTCAATATTATAAAGTAATTTGTGTTAGATGATTTTGCCTAACTTGTAGGCTAATGTGTTCTAAGCACATTTACGGTAGGCTAAACTAAGCTATGTGGTTCAGTAGGTTGTATATTAAATACATTTTTAACAAACAATGGGTTTGACATAACCCCACTGTGAGTTGAGGAAGATCTGTATACTACACACTGGCTAGCTCCTCTTGTAATTTGCCTTTTTCCCTAGGTTACTTCTACTCATTTCTTTAAGATTTTAGATCCTGGTTGTCTGTCACTCTCTCCAGGGACAAAACTATCAGAATTCTTGGTGATATCAATATTTCTTCAATACCTTATGTTTCAAGTTCATTGACCTTTTCTCCCCCAGTGATATTCTACATCATAAACTGAGCCACTCATTTCAATGGTCTTGGCCTTATCATCACCAATAACCGTAACTTATCCATAACTTCATTTCTTTGCAAACTTCTTCGGCCACATACTTGAGAATGTGTTATTTTAATGTATATTAGATATTTGGCAGTGATTGTAATGTCTTAAATTTTTTTGTAAAAATGTTGAATAATACATCTCAGCATATTTCTTGCTTCTTTATTGTCTCCCTGACTACAATGTAAGCTCTTCGAGGGTAAGGATTTTTGTTTTGTTTATTGTTATATCCTTAGCATCTACAACAATGCTGGGTCATAGAAGGTGCTTAATAAATGTGTTGCATAAAGTAATGGAAGAAATATCTATTACATATCAGGCTCTAGGAAGACAACAAACAAGACAAAATCTTGGACTCTTTGGAACCTACAATTTTATACTGAAAATAAGAATATTAAAGTGATGAAACTTCACTATTTAGGTAACAAAGTATTCTTTTAATTTTTTGAGATATAATTGACACATAACATTATATGAGCTTCAGTACAAAATATTATTGAGTCTGTATCAGGACTCTATCAAGAGTACTCCCGTTCTTGAGTCTTCCTTGGTAGTCCAGTGTCTAAGACTCTGCACTTCCAAGGCAGGCAGTCTGGGTTAGATCCCTGGTCAGGAAACTATATCCCACATGCCACCACTTAGAATTCGCATGCTGCAACTAAAGATCTTGCATGACACAATTAAACATCCTGTGTACCACAATGAAGATCGAAGATCCCATGTGCCATAACTAAGACTAGGCAGAGTCGAACAAATAAAATATTAAAAAAAGGAATACCCTCATTCCTGTTATTAGTTATCATTAAAGTTTATACAAAGGTGATTGGATCTGTATGAAATCATCACTTTGATATATGACTGATCATCTTTGGCAAATTGTCTTAGGTTGGGCTGCTCTAACAAAGTACTATGTACTAGGTAGCTTAGAAACAATAGAACTTTACTTCTCACAGTTTTGGAAGCTAAGAAATCTAAGATCAGGGTACTAGCATGGTAGGGTTCTGCTGAAGGCTGTCTTCCCAGGTGCAGACTGTGACTTTTCATTGTATCCTCACATGGTGGAAAGATGAGACAAGAGCAGTTAGTCTCTGAGTTCCCTTTTAAATGGGCACTAATCCCATTTATGATGGTACACCCTCATGTCCTAGTTCAGTTCAGCTCAGTTGATCAGTCGTGTCCAGCTCTTTGTGACTCCATGAATCGCAGCACCCCAGGCCTTCCTGTCCATCACCATCTCCCAGAGTTCACTCAGACTCACATCCATCTAGTCCGTGATGCCATCCAGCCATCTCATCCTCGGTCGTCCCCTTCTCCTCCTGCCCCCAATCCCTCCCAGCATCAGAGTCTTTTCCAATGAGTCAANTGGAGAATTTTGAGCATTACTTAACTAGCGTGTGAGATGAGTGCAATTGTGCGGTAGTTTGAGCATTCTATGTCCTAATTACCTCTCAAAGTCTCCACCTCCTAATATCATCATAGTGGGAGTTAGAATTTCAACCTATGAATTTTGGGGGGACATAAGCATTCAGTCTATCACACACATCCAAAATTTAGGATTAGAGTACCAAAATAGTTCTATCTGTATACATTACATAAGAGATCTTATAAGCCAAGCCTTGAGTTTTTGTATGTTAAGGGGTTTAGAACTTGCTTAGATAATAATTTAAAAGCCCTTAGACATTCATTGCCTTCCCTCTTTCCTCTGGGTTTTGTCTTTTCCTGCGCCTCATATCAGACCTTGTCCTCTCAATTATCCTGTCTTCGACCCTTCCCTTTCTACTGGCTTTTTCTCTTACTCTTCAAGCATGATAAAAACTAAACAAAAACCCTTCCTCATTCCTAAAGAAGCCACAAAAATTAAAAACCTTCCCTCAACTACTAAATATATACAATATTAAAGTGTCTCTTTTTATTTCTCCATCTGTCGCTTTTAGTTTCAGCTAATGGTGTCATTCACCCACTCTCCCAAACTAGAAGCCTCTTTATCTCATCCCCCTTTTCTAACTGGTCTTCAAGGTCAGAAATTAGTCAAAATTTTGGGTGAGCACTTCTCTTCAATTTTTCAGCGATTGTTTTAGTTCTGGGTCTACTGTCTTGCCTAAACTACCATAGCTGCCCTGTCTGCAGTCTTTTTACAGCAAATTATATTCCACAAACTTTTGAGCATCTATTACGTGTCTGGCACTGGAAACACAAATATGACACCAGTCCCTATAGTCAAGAAGCTTGTCTACTCACACTGTGGCATCATTCCTATATGATTAATAAAAAAACTTCTGTTGCCAGCAGAATTAAATCCAAACTCCTTAAGCAAGCATACATCTGTTCTGAACCCACTGAATTTGCTGCCTTATTTCTCACTACTCTCCTTTACCTACAGTCTCTCCTAAGCTCTGACCATGCTGAACTTTGCACAGATCCTTGAAAATTCCACTGCTTTTTATGTGCCTTCTTATGCCTGGAATAACCTCTTCTGCCTCTCACCATTAGCCTGGGAGAAATTAATTCAGCCTTTGAAACTCAGCTTTGATCCTTATTCCTTTTTGACACTTTCCCAGACTCCTTTACTTATTTCTATGGGTTACTGTTCCCACAGTACTCTGTTTACAGCTCTAATATAGTACTCATTTTGGAGAAGGTAGTGGCACCCCACTCCAGTACTCTTGCCTGGAAAATGCCATGGACGGAGGAGCCTGGTAGGCTGCAGTCCATGGGGTCACGAAGAGTTGGACATGACTGAGCGACTTCACTTTCACTTTTCATTTTCATGCACTGGAGAAGGAAATGGCAACCCACTCCAGTGTTCTTGCCTGGAGAATCCCAGGGACGGGGGAGCCTGGTGGGCTGCCTTCTATGGGGTCACACAGAGTCAGACACGACTGAAGTAATTTAGCAGCAGCAGCAGCAACCATGCATTATAGTTTATGTATTTACTTATTTATCTTTTCTACAATTCCTGAAAGTCACGAACAGTATTGCTTTGCTATATCAGGCATATGATAAATTCCATTTTTTTTTTTTCACCACTTTGGGTGGTTTGTGGGATCTTAGTTCCCCAATCAGGGATGAACCGGGCCCACAGTAGTGAAACAGTAGAATCCTAACCACTGGACCGCAAACAAATTCCCTCTAAATATTTTTTACATGAAATCTCTAAGCACTTGGTCTTTTCTTATTTCCCCCAAATGGTAGTCTTTATTTCCTAGAAAAGGGAACATTACAAAAAATTCAAGTGAGCAACTAAAAAATCAGAAAAAAATAAAGGCTCCTTTACCTTTGAAAGTAATCATTTTTCTCCATCATCCCATTATATACCCAGTTATCCTAGTTATCCTGCAAAGTGCTGAACAAAATGTTAATATTCCACCAAAATCTAATGTCTGAATGTATATGTAACCTTCTTCTGGTCACTTCCCACCTTACTCAATGGAAAAAGCACAATGACCTATTTACCTATGGCAAACAGAGTTACCCACGAACAGTAACACATTCTCTCTCATGAAGACTATGAAATTAAAACTATTACTTCATGTTTTCTGATCCCAGAGAGTACTGATAATTTACATAGAATTAAGAATATATCGCTATTTATTGTCATATTTTCACAATATGAACTGTAGTAAGGTGATGTTTGGGGTAGAAGACCATTTTTAAGCTATTTCAATGTATTTTAAAATGAAATTAGCTTTTTAAAGCCTCTTTGTTCACTTAGAGCAGTTCATGCCTTTGTCATTCTACCATGAGAAAGTAGCAGCAAAACTCAGGATATGAAAAACCTCAACATAAGACAGTCATTTTTTTACCCCTTTCTCTTACTGCCAAACCAGGCTGGCAAGGTATGTTTCTAGCAGGAAGATGTGATGGTATCAGAGATCATAAAGTAATTTAAGTTAAAAAAAAGTAATTTATGATCATAAAGTAATTTAAGTTGGTATATGTTATGTTTACATCATGGGATATGTGATGTTTACAACATGTCATGTTGTCTCGGTTAAACTTTGACCAATTTCTTATACCCTATACTTAGAACAGATTACTATTTGCTCCTTTTCCTTTTATTTACAAAAGTTTTTATCTTATTAGAAAACCCATTCATAAAACTGGACTTTTTAAAAAATGGCTCATGTCAATCTATAAAGTTTTCTCTTGCTATTAGTGACTGTGGACACTTAAACTCCGGCCTCAGAAAAATATCAGGGAAAAGATGGATGCT
The DNA here is from genome assembly GCA_006410615.1 of Neotragus moschatus. Taxonomy (NCBI): domain Eukaryota; kingdom Metazoa; phylum Chordata; class Mammalia; order Artiodactyla; family Bovidae; genus Neotragus; species Neotragus moschatus. The sequence goes on from SJYA01000767.1 coordinate 105,268, forward strand.
ACAACTGAAACTGACAAATTCTTTGTGTTCCTTTTTACTGCTATTTTTAAAATTTTTATTTTTGGCTATGTTGGGTCTGTTTCTCTAGTTGTGGAGCAGGGGCTACTCTCTAGCTGCAGTGTTGCACAGGCTTCTCATTGTGATGGCTTCTCTTACTGTACAGCATGGGCTCTATCTAGGCTTGGGCTTCAACAGTTGCAGCACATGGGGCTCAGTAGTTGTGGCACAAGGGCTAAGTTGCTCCTAGGGACATGCGATCTTCCCAGACCACGGATCAAATTGGTGTCCCCAGCAGTGGCAGATGGATTCTTAACCACTGGACCACCAGGGAAGTCCACTAGTTTGTTAAACTGGCCTGGGAATTCTTTTCTCTTGGAAGACTGTTAGGATCAAATTTGTGAAATGGGAGCTAAAACCAACTATTCTCTGGCTTCTGCCAATTTGGGTTGCATATTTTTCTCCCAAGATCCCTGAAACTATAGCTACGTATCTTTGAAACTAGATTTTGTTCCCTACTAGATATAAAACTTTTCAGTGAATTTGAAAAACAGATCTGGTACAAATTGGGTCCCATCAGGTAATAGATAAGCTGTATGCATGGATAATCCTGATTACAAGGTATTTGTGAAAGTTCTGGGTGAGAAGCCATTTCCAGAGCTACACTAACGTGAAATTCCTTAAAATATGTGCAATGGAGGTAGTAAATAAACTATAAAATACAATGCAATGGATTTGAATTTTCAAAAAATTTGTATGGAAGGCAATTTTCCCCACAGCACTTTCTTTTGATAAGGGAAATTGCCAGTTGTTTCAGCTTGCAGAATTCCAAATGCTATCTTCAATTCCTCCATTTTCAGTTCATCTTATATGTTGTTGCCAAATTAATCTTTCTAGAACACGAGTGTTACTCCCCTTCAAAAAAAACCAATAATTTCCCACTGTCAGAGAAATAAATTGAAAACAATTAGCCTGCTACTCAGTGCCACCATTATTTGGTTGCGACCTACCTTCCCCCTATGCTCTGGACTACCTATGCCAAGGATTGGCCTACAGCCTTTAGGCTGTTAATTTCTGTATAGCCTTCAAGAATGACTTTTACATTTACAAAGGATGGAAAAGAAAGTAATGTGACACGTGGACATAAAAAATTCAAATTTCAGCATTTTTAATAGTCACTCTATGGGGTCATGCAGGGTCGGACACAACTGAAGCGACTTAGCAGCTAAGCAGCAGCAGCTGGTTTTCTTATGTATTTTCTGTGGTTGATTTCATGCTACAATAGTAGAGTTCAAAAGTTGCAGTACAGACCTTGTGGTCTTATCTGACCCTTTACAGAAAGTTGGCCAGTCCCACCAAGATCCACTTCTGTTCCCACCACTTAAGCTATCAAGATCCCTCCCTGCCTGGAATGTACTACTCCCACTCATTCCTGATGTCACCTCTGAGGATATCAAAGTAAAATTTTCAAAAACTTTCAAAACATGCTTCTCCCACAAATACAAAATCAAGATGAGCCAAGCATTAACTTAGACTTCCTTGGTGGCTCAGATGGTGAAGACTCTGCCTGCAATGCAGGAGGCCCAGGTTAGATCCCTGGTTCGGAAAGATGCTCTCTGGAGAAGGGAATAGCAACCCACTCCAGTATTCTTGCATGGAGAATTCCATGGACAGAGAGAAGCCTGGTGGGACTACAGCCCATGGGGTCCATAAAGTTGGGCATGACTGAGCAACTGACACTTACACTTAAGCATTTCCTCAATTCATTGAAGGACCCAGTAAGATGGTAAAGCTGGTTCCAAGGGGATTGAGGGACTATTTATTTATGGGCATAAAAGAATTCAAATAAGGTTGCACGTTAAAACTGGATAGCGTCCCACAGAGCAATAAAATCCTAAATTTGAGGGCTACCTTTTCTATCAGTCAGAAATTTGCAACTCAAGTAACTTCACAATGTCTGAGGTCTAATTATATAACAAGTAGCAAAGTTAAAAACAAGTACCTTCTCTTAGAGACTCAGCCTTGGGCAGAAGTTAAACCATGTCCCAGAGTCAACTGAAAGGTCATTCACGCCTCCACTCAATTCCCATGCTTTAGATCATCTTTTTTCATAAAGCCTCTCCTAACCCTTCCAGTCAATATCGTCCTCTCCTTTTATGCACCCATTGTATTTTGTACTTCCATTATAGGACTCAAATATCTTGACTTGTGTGTGTACTCCGTTTTCCCCAAGTACTAGGCTCCGTACAATCATAATATATGAGAGCTGGCGTTTAACCTCCCCTTTTACCAAGATTCAAGCACTGGGTCCAATCTCTGTAGCTCCCAACATCTGCCTTGCACAGAATAGACACTAAGTCCTCAATGCTGAACATGCAAGCCCCCAAACACTTCTCAAGTCGACTGCACTTTTCTTAAGCTTTATCTGCTAATGAGCGGTGCACTGGTCTATGTCTCCCCTTGCTCCAGGGTTAAGTGACCTAGAGTAGACAAGGAACTGTGTTTTTTACCGACTCTCAGGATCCTAAACCAGTGCCTTACACAAACCGGCAGTACCACAAATAACTGTTGGGAAAAGATGGGAGGGGGCCTATCTCCCAACTGATGTACCTGGAGACAGCAGTGTCCTAATCACTCCATTCCTAGAAACTTAGACGGCTAATAGCCTTTCTGTCTCACCTACAGCACTAATTTCTCAAAGTAGGTGCAAATGCCGGGCCCAAAGGGTAAAAAGTTCCCCCTCAAAAGACCTCAAATTTTCTCTGCCTCTTAACAGGATCTCCAACCCTCAGAAAGATGGCGAGGTGGACCCAGGCCCTTAATTCAGNGAAAAAATAATGCACTTTCAAGGGTTTACTTATAATAATGATATTGCGGTGAGTATATTTAGTTAGACATCTAAACGGATATGGAAAGAAACACCAGGGCCAGTTAACGATGGAAAATAAGCCTTGAGAAGAACGCGTGTATTATTGTAAAGTAATATGTTAGAATTTGGAAGAATTCCTCCACCCTCAAAAGTATATAATAGGTTTTAATCTACGTAGTTTGTGCTTTTACGCTAAGAAATCCGTATTCCAGATAATATACAAGGATTGTCAAGTTTTAAAACTGTGAGAACATGAATCCTCTCGTAAGGCATTACCAACTTTTAATAGGTTAATGTAACCAAGCAAATCTTTTCACGAAGAAATAGTACGTTGAATATGGTTTGAAATAGAAACACTCTGGGAGGTCACATGAAATAGTTAAATAGGTAAGAGATATTAAGTATTTGTAAATAGATTAAGAACTCGGGAAAAGTGTAACAATCACTATTTCTAAAAGCAGTCTGTCTATAGTTAAGAATGCTACTTTCAAAATGAGTGTTTTGAAGAGTCCAGTAAATCTCATTCGCTTTAAGACAACTCCATATATACCCTCTCGCAAATTCTTGAGGAGAACTTATTAATGACTGAATGAATATACAAGGTGAGTATTATGAGTCAATTACTTCAGTTGGAAAAGACTTCTAGTAAGAGTCCTAGGAAGAATCTTGGCTGATGAGGGTTCATTTTGTTGATGTCTGCTGGAAACATTGTTTTAGTTGTGGAGAAAGATGTTTTTGCCGGACATCTCAAGGGTTTAGGGTCTGCTTTTTATCACTTCTTAGCTCTTCAGTCGTCATTTCCTAGGTAAATTTCTTCAAGTTTTTAAACTTTGTCTAGTAGTTTGCATAGAAGTGAAGTCGCTCAGTCGTGTCCGACTTTCGGACTGTAGCCTACCAGGATTCTCCAGGCGAGAGAACTGGAGTGTGTTGCCATTTCCTTCTCCAGGGGATCTTACCGCCGCAGAGATCGAACCCAGGTCTCCCGCATTGTGGGCAGACGATTTACTGTCTGAGCCACCAGGGAAGTCATTCTCCTACCTTGGAGAAAGCTAGGAATTGAGGACCTCTCCTCTAAAGACCTACACAAATCCCCCGCAGGGGATGTTACTTAACTTTTTCTTTTTTAAGCTATTATAGTTGGTTTTAATATAAGTTGGACCAATTAAGAGAGAGAGTAAAATGTTTAGATTTGAACTATTTGAAGTCATTCTTTCCAATGTCTTTTACTTAAATTATTAACACTGTCCAGAAATATACTGTGACTATTGTTACTGTTGGTTAACATCATACTTACTTTGCCATCATTCAGCTTTGTAAGATTGTTCCCAAAATAAAATCCATCTGTTTTCAACCTCCGAAACAAGTGATAATAATGACCATAGAGCATATGGTTAATGTCTATAAGCTAAGAGTAACTGATGTTGGCTTTTGTTCAGTGTTGATTTCCTAACCACTGTAACCTGGCAACTGGATTTTCTTTTTCTTTTTTTTTTTCCTGTGTTTGCACTAGAAGGCAGTAGAAGCGAAGTGACAGATCACTTGAGTGCAGACCAGTATGTATTGTTAAGATTTTCCTGTCAAATTGTGTTTAAAGATCTTCTAGAAGCTGTATCATTGTGGAGTCATAGGTGGTTAGTGATAATTGCATCCCAGGAAAAAATACTTTTGTAATATCAACTGTTTAGAATCAATCTAGTTCTGAAACACTAAATTGAAAATTGCTGATTCCAGTGTATGTTAAAGTGTTATTATTTGCTGTGTAGATTGGCAGTAATAGATTTTACATAGAAGCTGACTTCCCCAGAACACCTTTGAACTTTTGATTTTCCAGGAAGATGCTAATACACCTGTGTTGTATTCCAGAGCCAAATAAAACGTGTTGTTGTGGATTGTCTATGCAATAGTTGATCTTCTCATGCACCCATAGTTTATTGCTAGAAAGGGTTTATGTCAGGGCTCTTTCCACCTCAGTATGCTTAATTGTCTTTGTGTATTGAAAGGATGTAAGTCACAGAGGTATTTTTTAAATTTTTAGTATTATTACAAGGTTTAGTTCTTCAATTGTGATTTGAACCTAGAATTTCTGACAGAAAGTTGTTTTTTTCCCCCTACTTTATAAAAAGGGAGAATAATTTTCCAAGTGGTCCTTATATTTCCAATAAGGAAATGGCAACCCACTCCAGTATTCTTGCCTGTAAAATCCCATGGATAGAGGAGCCTGCTGGGCTACAGTCCGTGGGGTCGAAAAGAGTCTGACATGACTGAGCGACTTGACTATTACTAACCTTGTCTGTAGCTCAATTTTATTATCTAATATAACTGCTTCTATTAAAACCTTGCCACTTCCTGAGATATGAGGCTCTGAGGCTCTGAAATCTGTAATGGAAGCAATGAGATTGACCTTACTTCAGTTTTATTTATTTGAAGAAAAATTAAAAATGTTACCTGGTTTGACGATGTTAAAAGGATATGAGCACAAAAGTGGGAATGTGAGAAAGTCATAGAGTTGCTTGGAAGAAAGGCACTAAGTTGTTGCGGGAATAGTGTATTTAGGAACACATTCACCTTTATATTTTAAAGTGGTAATTACCAAAGAAAGGAACTAGCACAAAGGTTCACTCACTCCATGGTAGTGTTCCTGTTTTTGTTAACTATTTTGGGGGTTTGAGTTGGTTCGTTTTTAAATGGTGCTGCTAGAATGCCAAATGGTGTAACTTAGCAGTTCTGTTTATTAGGTAGTTGGATCCAAACAACTTAAATGCTTTGTCCTAACAGCCTCCTAACTCTTTGGAAAACTAATAACACATAAATTGCAAGAAAAGTGTAGTTTCTTGTATAACTATGGTTATTAATGGAAGGTGTCTGGAAGGAGTACTCCATAGCTTGTTATACCTTGAAATCAGATTGGATACTTCCATCTCAATTCCTCATTGATTTTTTGTTTGTTTGTTTTTTGTTTGTTGTGTTATTTTGTTTTAAATTAGAACAGCTTCCAGAAATCCAGCTTTGCAAAGATGAAACTTAGTGGAGAAGAAAGATATAGTGCAATCTACTGTTGAAACTGAGGTACTTGGTATCTTGACTGAAGCTGAGTATTGCTGAATTCCTTTTAAATTTGAAATCTCCTGTGACAGCTCTGTAAATTCTCCCACAGAACTGTGATCCACCTTGGCACCCAGTTTTGGAATCAGTGGACTTGCATGTATATTCAGATCACTTTTCCAGAAAGTTTTACATAGTAGTACAACTGACAGAAGATCTGAAAATATGAGAAGCCTATTACGGTTTCTGTGAGCAAAGAATATGTGAAAGAGTTTGGTTTTAGATGTTTACAGGCAGGACTTTTGATAATACTTAACTAACTGGAACTGCTTTTTTTCTTTTTTAGCAGAATATTCATGTTTCCATATCATTCCTTACTTGCTACAAACTGAAATAGATTACCAATTTCTTTTTTTGTAAATGATAGGCCAGTTGACAGACTTAAAGTGTCAGTTATTCTGAACTTCTGTGACATCTTTTTTGAACTTTTTTCCATTTTCTCCTTTAATTTTTTTTTTTTTTTAATGTTTATTTGTTTGGCTGTGCCTGGTCTTAGTTCCAGCATGTGGGATCTAGTTCCCTGATCAGGAATGATAGAACCTGGGCCCCTTTGATTGGGAGCATGGAGTCTTAGCTTCTGGACCACAAGGAAGTCCCTGTGATTTTTCTAGATATTTAAAAATACTCTAGGTATATTAAAAATGAGTGATTCTAGTCTTTAAGAAGCTTTCCATTTACTAGAAATGTTTAGTTTATCCTCTGAACATAGAGTATATTTACTCCATAAAGTTCTATTTTAAAAAAAAATTTAGTCTTCTGATTACTATTCTATCTTAGAATTCAAAGTGATCTTTTAATTCAAACAAACATCATGTTCCATTAAAAATGAATTCATGGGGACTATCATTACTTCTGAATAAAGTGTGTGAGGTTGTATGTCATAATGTATCTTACAGTTAAATACACAAATGAGTTATCTTTCAAAGTAGTAACCAACACAAGTATCTTATGGTGTATCACATATTTATGCTTTAAGAAAGATAAACCATAACTAGTAATGGATATGAACCATCTATGCCCATGTTTCATAGAAGACTTCGGGGCTAAATGTCATCCAGCTTGAATGTGAGCTTCTTTTTTTTTGAATGTGAGCTTCTTAAAGGCAGAGGATTTATCTCTGGACAGTTGTATCTAGACAGTTCCTGGTATCATGTTCAATAAATACTTGTTCATCGAATAATATTCAAACTCTAAATCTCTTAGCTATAAGACTTGACTATATGAGGTTCTTGACAGTGAAGGTTGGGACTAACTCAGATCTCCTACAGCTGGTCCTGTGTTCTGCTATATCACATCTTTGGTCAAATTCAGCTATATATCATATAGATTCAAAAGTAGATTGCTGTTCAGTAGTTGAAAGATAAAGTTGGTGAGAGTCATCTATAGCTTTAGATTCTGTTAACTGAGACTTTGCTGTATTTGGGGAAATCTGGAAAAGAAGTACCGCCAAAGGAGTATATACCCTCAAATTACATTTGACTTGTGACCCCTTTATTAGGGAAATGTTTATTTTGGGAATATTTATTAGTTATAAATTGATCAGACTGATTTTTCTCTTAACTGAGTGATTACCATAGATTCTCTTTTAAGAGATTCTGCCCTTTTCTTCTTCCCTCCAATTTTTTTTACATTGAAAGAAATTGGCCTTTTAGTAAAAAAGTAATACTTTAACTTTTTCTGCTTGATTAATTTCTATGTGTGCCCATCAGTTGAAGATAAAACCTAATACATTTTTTAATCTCTTCTTTTTTAGGGGGGGTGGCTGTGCTGGGCTTTGTTGCCGCATGGGTTTTTGTCTAGTTGCTGTCAGTGGGAGGGCAGCTACCTAGTTGCAGTGCCCGAGGTTTTCCTTGCAGTGGCTTCACTTGTTGGGGAGCATGGGCTCTAGGACACATGGGCTTCAGTAGTGGCATGTGGGCTTCAGTAGTTAGGCTCTTAAGCTCTAGAGAATAAAGTCTGCACAGGCTTAGTTGCTCTGCGGCACGTGGGATCTTCCCGGNCCTAGTTGCAGTGCCCGAGGTTTTCCTTGCAGTGGCTTCACTTGTTGGGGAGCATGGGCTCTAGGACACATGGGCTTCAGTAGTGGCATGTGGGCTTCAGTAGTTAGGCTCTTAAGCTCTAGAGAATAAAGTCTGCACAGGCTTAGTTGCTCTGCGGCACGTGGGATCTTCCCGGACCAGGGATCGAACCTGTGTCTCCTGCATTGGCAGGCAGATTCTTTACCACTGAGCCACAAGGGAAGCCCAGATTTATCTTTTCAAAATGTACTTACTACTTTGGCTGTGCCAGGTTTCAGGTTGTGGCACGTTGTATCTTCAGTTTTCGTTGTGACGTGCAGGATCTTTAGTTGAGATGTGCAATATCTAGTTCCCTGACCGGGGATTGAACCTGGGTCCCCTGCATTGGGAGCATGGACCACCAGGGAAGTCCCAAAACTTAACACATTTAACAATATTTGTTTTATCACAAAGATTATTGTCATTTAGCATGTGCTTGTATCACATTTTTCAAGCCCTTTAAGTACTTTTACAAAAGTAGAACATTTTTTGTTTTGTTTTTTTGGCCAAGCTGTGCCGCATGCAGGATCCTAACCAAGGAATGAACCCATGACCCCTGCATTGGGAAAATGGCATCTTAACCACTGGACCACTAGGGGAAGTCAGTGGTGCATCCATTTTTTTAAAGGGAGAAGTGCCCTTCACTGAGAGCTCAATGGTAAGAATTCGCCTGCAATGCAGGAGATGTGAGTTCGATCTCTAGGTTGGGAAGATCTTCTGAAGTATGAAATGGCAACCCACTCCAATATTCTTGAATTGAAAATCATCAACAGAGAAGCCTGGTGGGCTACAGTCCATGGGGTTGCTCAAAAGTCAGACAAGATTGAGCAGCTAAGCAACATATGTATACTTATAGCTGATTAATGTTGTAACATAAAAATCAACACTACATTGTAAAGAATCATTCTCCAGTTTAAAATAAGGAGAGAAGTGCTTATTGTTTTCCTACAAACCATAGTTACGATGCTCCAGATTCTAGTATGGTAAAAGCAGTATTTGGGAACAAATGTGGTTTCCACCCTGTCATTCTAAGACAAACTAAGAAATTTTAGTCAAAACTACAGAGGAGAATTTTAGGTAATGCAAATTTTAATTGATCAAATTGACATAGCCCTAAATATTGAACTTGAAAATACTTGTCAGAAGAACTTGGAATGTCCCACTTCAGGGGTTTTGGGTGGTGGTGTAATTAGTGGCTTATTCACATAATGTATAGAAAGATGAAAAAAGTTTTGCATCTGTGTTAGTATTAAAAAATAGATTAACAGACTTGAACGGTAGTACGGGATTTTGCTAGGGTTTGTGTAAGAAACCTTGTGTAAGGTTTGTTAGAGAAATCTAACATAGTTTAGATGCTAGAGTTTAAAATCAGCCTTTCTCTGGGTTAATAGGAAAAAAGGGTGATGTGATATGATCCTCACAGAAGACAAAAAGGATTTCATAAACACTTGGTTTGCCTTTCAAGTGAGTGAATATGTGTGTCTGTTACTCTTTAGGGTAAGGGTAGGATTTCCTCTCTTGTATTTTCTGATGGTTTCGATCGGGGTCACTTGGTAACTATTAGGCCATGAGTATCCCTGTCTCACATTCTTATTTTTGCAACTCTTAAACATTACAAAAGTTAGGACTTCCTGGTGGCGCAGTGGATAAGAATCCACCTGCCAATGTAGGGGACATAGGTTCCAGTCCCTGGTCCAGGAAGATTCCGCATGCTGTGGAGCAACTAAGCCTGTGCACCACAACTGCTGAGCCCATGCTCTGCAACAAAGAGTAGTCTCGCTCACCACAACTAGGGAGAGCCTGCACAAAGCAATGAAGACCCAGCACAACCAAAAATAAATAATTTATTCATATATGTGTGTGTGTGTGTGTGTGTGTGTGTGTACATATATATATACACACACCAAATGGCTCCTGGGCCAACCTCTGATTTGGATCATTTGATTTTGCTTTTATTATCTGGTAAATGATCGTATTAGTTTGTTAGGGCTGCCATAGCAAAGTACTAGAGGATGGGTGATTTAAACAGTAAAATTTTTTTCCTTACAATTCTGGAGAGTGGTTAGTTCAAGATCAAGGTGTCAGAAAGGCTGGTTTCTTTTAAAGCCTCTCTACTTGGCTTGCAAATGGCCTTCATCTGTCTTCACAGGGTCTTCCCTCTGTAATGGTCCTAATTTTTTGTAAAAATTAATGCATTTTTAAAATTAATTTTATTGAAGTATAATTGCTTTACAGTGCTGTGTTTGTTTCTGCTGTACAGCACAGTGAATCAGTTATGTATACATATATCCTCTCTTTAGATTTCCTTTCCATTTAGGTCACCACAGTTCCCTGTGCTATTCAATAGGTTCTCATTCGTTGTCAGTTTTATATATAGTGTGTATATGTCAGTCCTAATCTCTCAATTCTTCCCACTCCTCCCTTCTCTGATTGGTAACCATAAGTTTGTTCTCTACATCTGACTCTTTCTGCATTGCAAATAAGTTCTTCTGTACCATTTTTTTAGATTCCATATTTAAGAGATATTATACGATACTTGTTTTTCTGACTTCCCTCTATATGACAAACTCTAGGTCCATTCATGTCTCTGCAAATGGTGTTATTTCATTCCTTTCTACAGCTGAGAGTAATATTTCATTGTATATACCTATCACATTTTCTTCATCCGTTCCTCTTTGTTTGGACATTTAGGTTGCTTCATTGTAGCTATTCTGATCTCTTACAAGGACATTAGTCATACTGCATTATGGTCCACTCTAAGACCTCATTTTATGTTAAAGACCCTGTCTCCAAATACAGTCACATGAGGTTTAGGACTTAACATGGGAATTTGGGGGTTTAGGACTTAAACCTAGGAATTTGGGACACAATTCAGGCCATAACAATGATATAAATCTAGATTACTGAATGTGAATTCAAGGAAAGAAGAAAGATTCTCCCTGATTCCATTGTCCTTGATATGAACAGAAACCGAAGAGTTTATGTGCTTGGTTTTTGATAGAGCCACCAGGTCACCAGTGGTGCTCCTCCTCCATTACTATAGGTTCTTAAAGCGTAACTCCACTTTAAGAAGGTAAACACTCTACTTAACATGGTAAACGGTACTGTTAACTATTTCAGATTACATTGTTAAATTGGCTGGAAAAGCGTGTTTACCATTATTGAAATAGCCATATGGTAAACATGCTGGGAGAAGAATCTTCTCATTAATCAGGTTACTTCAACATTGTAAGTCAACTTGGGCCAATAAAAATTCATCTTTAAAAAATCTGGGTAATTGTTTTTAGCGTTACTACTCCCCCGCCCCCCCCAAAGAGGAAAGATAGAATTCTACAATGAATTCTTCAGAAACCCATTATTCAGTCTCAACCTTTATCATTACACGGTTATTCTTATTTTATCTACCCCCTCCCTTTTCCCCAGTGGATTTTACATTGAAAATCCCAGACATGTTCCTTTAAATAAGGAACATCTGCAATCTGGATACCTTTGACAACAGGCAATTCTTGTTTACCAAAACAACAATTTCTAAAACTTGAGAATAAATGACAATTGGACAATAAATCCTAGACAGATCTTCTGGACTGTAGCTATTGCAGTCTTTGTTGTTTTGTGTCTTAATTGAATGGAAAGGATTGATTTTTTTTCTTTTTAAATAACAGTTTCACCATTAGACTGTGTTGCTCTAAAGAAACAAACCATTCTGTGTCAAAACCATTTAATATCATTTTTCCAAAGTGTGAAAATAATAAACCCATCTACTCTTAGTAGTTAGAACATTTAGTAAGTCATTGCCACGTAGCTTTCTCTCTCCTTTCTTTTCCTTAATTATTTTAAAGCAAGCTTCATGTATTTCTCTTTTAATCTTGAGTGAATTTTTTCTTTTCTTTTTTTTTTTGTAAAGCAGTGCCTTTCACACCTAACAAAACTACCAGTTTTCACGTCTAATACTCTGTCCATATCTAGGACAGTTTTCCACGGTTTCGGGATCTTTTTTTTTATATTCAGTTTGAATCGAGATGCATACCATATTTATAACTTGTGCTTGTTCGATAGTTGTTAGGTTTCTTTTAATCTAGAACAGTTAAGTTCTAGATTGGAATGAATCATGTTGACCAAATCAGGAGGTAAATGTCTGGTTGTCTCACTTTTGGTGATGCTGAGATCATAAATTCTTTATCAGCTATTCATCTAATCATTACTCATGGTCCTATTTATTGATGAATAACTGCCAAATCAGTATAAAGACTGAAAAAAGGTGATTTTATTTTTTTTGGTTTTGCCCCTCACATTTTATTCCACACCAGAGCTAAAATTCTGTAAGGAAGCTTCCTTCATGAAATGGTCCTGTTCAGGTATTATGAATAAAGATTCATAAAGGGGATTTCCCTGGTGATCCAGTGGAAAGAATCTCTGCCAATGCAGAGGATGTAGGTTCTATTGCTAATCTGGAAAGAGTCCACATGCCACAGGGCAGCTAAGCTTGTGTGTCAGAACTGCTGAGCCTGCATTCCACTAGAGCTAGAAGTGGAGCCTGCACACCCTAGAACTTGCACTCAAGTCTGAGCACTGCATCTAGAGAGTAGCTCCCACTCACTGCAAATAGAGAAAGCCTGAGAGCAGCAATGAAGACCCAGTGTAGCCAAAAATAAAATATAAACGGATAAACAAAATTTAAACATTCATAAAGGGAAAAGAGGATGGACTCCTGTTCTCTCTTCTCAGTTGCCTTTTTGTAAAGAATTGGAGCTGTATCATCTTCTGTATCATCTAAAATTGTGGATAGTTTTTAAATCAATGTAAATTTGGAGTATTTATAGTCAGTGTATTTGGATCAATTTGCAATTATTCTTTCAAATTGTCACTTGCCAAGGAGAGAGACACCATACTTTTTTTGCCTCAAGTGGGCAAAACATTGTTTTTATTTTTATTTCTTTAAATTTGGGCTGCGCTGGGTCTTCACTGTAGCATGTGGCCTCTTTGCTGTATGTAGGCCTCTCATTGCAGAGCCCTGGGCTCAGTAATTACAGTTGGTGGACTTAGTTTCCCTGAGTTATATGGGATCTTATTTTTCCAGCCAGGGCTCAACCCAAGTCCCCTTCAAAGGAAGATTCTCAACCACTGGATCATAGAGAAGTTCCAACATATTAATGACCAAAGATACATTAATTTGTTTTATTGTTTAGTTCCTAAGTCATGTTTGACTCTTTGGACCACGTAGCCTGCCGGGCTCTGTCCATGGGATTTCCCAGGCAAGCACACTAAAGTGGGTTGCCAATTCACTATTCAGGGCAACTTCCTAGCTCTGAGATCAAACCTGCATCTTCTGCATTGGCAAGCAGGTTTGTTACCACTGAGCCATCTGGGAAGCCCAAACATTTGTTCCCCAAACATTATTGACCAGAGATGCTTAAATGTTCACTTATATAATAAATTTCCAGCCATTGGTGTTTTTGCAAAAATTCCCTAGTCAGTAATGAGTTAGCAAATAATAAATATTTTCTGTTAAAGAGCAAACATGGGGGGAATTCCTTCTCAGTCCAGGGATTAGGACTCTTGGTGCTTTCATTGTTGAAGGCCCATTTGATCTCTGGTTGGGAAACTAGGATCCCACAAGCTGCATAGAAAAGGCCAAACATGTTTCCACATATTGAGAAAGCTGTTTTGGCAAGAAAATGAACTAGAGGTAATGTGTGGCCTATTAGAACCTATTAATAACCTCCTAAATCATTTGTTTTATGTATATTGACATGATAACATTAGAAATTGTGGGTTTTATTTTTAATTTTTTTAGTCCACAGAAGTTTTGTTCTTTTTCAAAGTGAAGTTGCTCAGTCGTGTCCGACTGGTAGCAACCCCATGGACTGTAACCTACCAGGATTCTTCATCCATGGGATTTTCCAGGCAAGAGTACTGGAGTGGGTTGCCATTTTCTCCAGCGGATCTTCCTGACCCAGGTATCGAACCTAGGTCGCCCACATTGTAGGCAGACGCTTTACCGTCTGAACTACCAGGGAAGTCATCGACATTTTTCAAAGACATTTTTAAATCCCACCCCAGTCTGCCAGTAAATGCCTAAAGAAATAGCTGTTACTCTTGCTGATTTGTTGGTATTTCAGCTTTGGAAATTGGTGTTTATAATTTTTTTTTTTTAATATTTATTTGCCTGTGCTGGATCTTAGTTGTGGCTTGTGGAATCTAGTTCCCTGACCAGGGATCAAACCTGTCTTGCATGGGGAGCTTGAAGTCTTAGCCAGTGGACCACCAGGGAAGTCCCGCCATTTATAACTTTTAATTTCAGAGCTGATATCAGTGTTCCAGAGTAGTGTGTGGCAACTAATTTAACCATTACACAAGTGTAACCATTGTGTAAAAATATTAACGAGCCGTGGCTGTAACGTTTTAGAACTTAAAATTAGGATTGGTAATTTCTGAAGCAAACAATTCCTTTATGTTGAGTTGATTTATGAGTAGTGTTTGAACATATAACTAATTTCTTTAAAAGTTTTGATTTGAAGTTTTGGGTTTATAGAAAAGTTTAAAAAATACAAATAATTCCTGTAACTTTGATTTTTAGATGATCAAAGTGGCACATACTTATTTTTAAAAAGTAATTGCACCCAAAATACAAAATAAACGGTTTTTTAAATAATTGGAACAGTTGAGATTGATATGGCTCTAATTTCCTTTCTTTTCTCTTTCTGTCTTATGCTTTAGAGGCAAGTGCTGTTAATTAATCTACCTGTTCTTCATGCGTGCATGCCTGCGCACGTGTGTGAGAATTCTTGGGATTTTTATGAGTGTGAAATATTTATCGAAGTAACCTGTCTTGGTCTTGAAGATAACAAAGAAAAATTTTATTTATCACATGTAATCTTGTGTGTGTGTACACTCAGTATTGTGTGACTCTCTGTGACCGCATGGACTGTAGCCCACCAGGATCCTCTGTCCATGGGATTTTCCAGGCAAGAATACTGATTGGGTTGCCATTTCCTGTTTCAGGGGATCGTCCCTACCCAGGGATTGAACTCATGTCTCTTGCATCTCCTGCATTGGCAGGTGGATTCTTCACCACTAGCACCACCTGGAAGTGCTTATATTCTTTACTGCCTGTTAATTAACCATATTTGATTTAAAACATAATTTTTAATGGATGAATAGAGCTTTAGGCAGAACTTTGAAATACTGTCATTTCTCATACTTCTAAAAAATTCTACTCCCCCAGTTTCTCGAATTGTAAGTAGAAACGTTGCATACTATATTTCATATGACAATGGATTAGTTCTTTTAAATCCTGTGAAGTTGAATTTTTAAGAGCAGGGCTGTAAAGAAGTAGCACACAAATTTTAATAGGGCTACCTAAATGGTTAACTCCATTGGACATTTTGGTCTTATGTTTTAAAATCCCTTCCTTTGAGGAAACAGTATCATTGGATTTTAACCTGAAATGCACCTGTTAGGGAAAAAACATATTAATAGTTCACATTTGAAGTTGTAATATACTGCCTCAAAATAATGCTGTGATGGAGAATAGAAGTATGTTACTTACATGCTAAATTTCAGAGGTTATGTAAATACCCACTTAGTGAATTTCAGCTTAACTTTGTCTAATTTTATCTCATTATAGGCAACCTGCTTCTGCAAAGTGGTACGATCGGAGGGACTATGTCTTCATTGAGTTTTGTGTTGAAGACAGTAAAGATGTTAATGTAAATTTTGAAAAATCAAAACTTACATTCAGGTAAATTACCATTTTTACATCATTGGGTGAAAAACTTGTTTCAGACAGCTTGAATAGCTTTGGTTTGCTTGTTTTGTGTTTTCTCTGAAGTTATTACTAATTGTTACCTCTTTGAAGAGACTCATTTTCCCCCTCCTTTTTTTTGTACAGTTGTCTTGGAGGAAGTGATAATTTTAAACATTTAAATGAAATTGATCTTTTTCACTGTATTGATCCAAATGTAAGTAGTTTTGAAACTTTAATCCCCCCCAAAATTTAAATCTAACTTTAAATTGTGAGGAAATGGTCATAATTTAAATACTCATTTTAGAGATGAATATTAATTCTTAACAGTTCAGAGGCTAAATATAATTATATGATTTGCATTGTTTTCCATCTTGTAACTACTTCTCTGCATATTATTTTTGTTGTTAACATTTGGACTCAGGACAGGACGGTTTTTTTTAACCTTTTTAAAATTGCAGTGTAGTTAATATAAGGACAGTACTCTTGATGCTTGTCTTATTTAAGCATAGATGTAGCTAAGTATGTTCTATGCTTACACCACGTTTGCTAATTTTTTTAAACTTTTTATGCTATTCACCTTGTTCAGAGGAGGCAAAAAATGATATTTTTGCTATTGGATAGCTTAGGAAGTCTTCAGTAGCCTAGGGGATGTTTCAGGATGTAGGGAAAGAAATGAGGAGGAAAGAAATGACACCAAGTAACTTTGTATCCTATATTGATACTAGAGAGTTATAACAGAGTGAAAACATTTATTTTTGTTTTAGGATTCCAAGCATAAAAGAACAGACAGGTCGATTTTATGTTGTTTACGAAAAGGAGAATCTGGCCAGTCGTGGCCAAGGTTAACGAAAGAAAGGGCAAAGGTAGGTTTCTTTTCCTTTTTTTGAAAGTTAGGTATTTTTAAATAATTAAAGATACATTGACATCAAACCCAAAAGTTTCTGCCCAGCAAAGAAAACCACCAAGATAAAAAGACAGCCTATTTAATGGGAAAATATATTTACAAATCATGTATCTGATAAAAGGTTACTATCTTAATGTATATGAGGAACTCGTACAGTTCGGCAACAAAAATCCAATTAAAAAGGGGGCAGACATCTGCTATTTATTTTATACTGCAATATAAAATAAAAATTAAAGGAACAGGTAGAGCAGTTCCCTGGTGACCTAGTGATTAGGATTCCAGGTTTTCATTGCCTTGGCCCAGGTTCATCACTAATTATTAGAGAAATCCAAATTAAAACCACAACGAGATATCATCTTCTAACTGTTAGAATGGCTGATGTCAAGAAGGCCAATAAGAAATGCTATTGTTGGGATTATAAACTGGTGTAGCCACTATGGAAAATAGTATGGAGATTCTCAAAAAATTAAAGAGTAAAACTACCATATGATCTAGGCATTCCACTTCTGGGTATTTATCTGAAGAATATGAGAACACTCGTTGGGAAAAATGTATGCCATCTCTATTCATTGCAGCAGCATTTAAAATAACCAAAATATGGAAGCAGCCAAAGTATCCATCAATGAATGAATGGTAAACTGGTGTGTGTATGTCTATTCACACAGTGATTCGTAGTTAGCCATTTTAAAAGAATGAAATCTTGCCATTTGCAGCAACATGGATGGACCTTGAGGGTAATAAGTAAAATGAGTCAGAAGGAAAAAGACAAACCTAATTTTAAAATAATACAACAAACAAAACTAAAAGACACATACAGAGAACAGATTGATGATTACTAGCAGGGGAGGGGGAGTTGAAGGGGTAGATAAACGGGTACAAGGAGTCAGTTTTATAGTGACAGACAATAAGTGGACTTGGAAGGTAATCACTTTGTAGTTGTATACAGATGTGAAGTGACAATGTTATACACCTGGAACCGGTATTTTTAAAAATTGGTATGAGGAATTATAGTATGTTTATTTCATGGCATATTACTATTAAGGCCCTATGTTCCATACGCTTTTCTCTACTTTGAGATTTATTAGTGTCAGTACGGAGGGTGGTCAGAATAAGATCAGTCACTAATTGATGCAGGCTCTTTCGCATTCAAGAGAAAGACTTAAAGGTATAAATTACTCAAATATCAGATCAGAGTATATCATGGTGGCATTTAAAAAATAATAAGTTGATTATCTGAATTTGAATAGTTTCTATTAGTGAATTTCTTTTTAAAAAAAGGTTTCTGACAACTGAGACTTCATGAAACTATATTTACTAATATGTATTGCGTTTGATTGACTGATTTTTCTAGTCTCTTCTTTTTTTGTGGTGATTCCATGCCTTGCTAGTGTATATGAACCCCACAATTCAATAATCTAATCAGAGGGTGATATTTGTATTGATCTATAGCTTAATTGGCTTAGTGTGGACTTTAATAATTGGAAAGACTGGGAAGATGATTCCGATGAAGACATGTCTAATTTTGATCGTTTCTCTGAGGTAAGTTCTTTTAAATGCATTCTTCCACCTCCTTCTCAGTATACTTCTTTCTAGGCAGTTTAATTTGGTTTTAAAGGCCTAGAGATATGTAAGGACCTGCATTACTTTACTTTCAAGACTGTTTTTTTACGAGTTTTTAAAAATTAGTGTTAAGTTCTAAAGTTGATGTGTAAGGGGAAAAAATAAACTATATGGTCAGTACAACAGCTAATTTTCACTGTTTCTTTGAAAAAAAAAAAGTTAGAAAGTAAGTGCCCAATTTCATGTATGCAGTTGCTTATTTAACATCTCTCATATGGCTCTGGCACCTTGATTTCAAAAGGAAGAAGGGAGAAATGATACTCATTCTCCTAAACTGTGCTATTCCTTACTTATAGTAATTGGTGCCACCATTTACCCAGAAGTGCACATCACAACTTTTAACAATCTCCTATGTAAACTCTTAAATGTATTTAGTTCTGCATCTATTGCCATTGCATCTTGACATCTAGTATTGCACTTGGAGCCTTCTGAGAAACTTAACCAGTATTTAGTGTCTTCAGATGTAGGAAAACTCTTCACTAGTTACTCATATTATTTGAGAGTAGATGCTCAGGATTTTTATTCTGAAAGGTTTTTGAGTCGGTATCTTTTTAAGACCCCTTCTAACTGAAGTTCAGGTAAGCATGTGTTTTTGAGGTTCCATGTGAATTATTTAGTCTGCTTATTTATACCTCTTTACGTAATATATTGCAGTTCTTATACTCTGTTGGGCCCAGTTTAAGTATATAAGAGTATTTTACACAGCCTGTATGTTTTCTTTCAAGGATTATGTTTACTTTCTGATTTTAACTTAGTTACTGGTGTTTAGCCGAATTCAGTATTCAAGCCTTTTATACAAACTAATCAGCCCAAAGGACTTTTATTTTTAAGTTACCATTGATTCTTCACAATATTTAAAACTGCAATGAGAATACCATAATACACACACCACTTAGTCGAACATACAAAACTTTACAACTAAAAATAATCCCATTCCTAGTCACCAGAGGTACCTGCTGTTCAGGATTGTGGTATTTAATTTCTGCATCATACATATGTATCTTGTTGGATCAATTTTTAAATTTTCACTTTTCTTCAATGAGAACTTACTCTTAACTTCCTACTACAGTTACAGGATTTTATGTAATTACATAAAATCTACCTTTCTCAGAAAGGAAAGTACCTAACTAACCTATAGTTGAATTTTTTTTTAATTGGTGGAAATCTATGGCAGAACTAAGGTTTATTCTGGAGTGTGCAACCTAATAATTAGGGCTTAATTTAACATCATTTTTAAAACTAATTTTTACACTTCGAATAGATGATGAACAACATGGGTGGTGATGAGGATGTAGATTTACCAGAAGTAGATGGAGCAGATGATGTAAGTCTATAAATTCTTTTCTATGTTTAATAAAATAGTAAGAAACAATGTATTTACAGGTTGTTTTATATAAATCCAGACTGCTTTTTTTTGCCATTGGTTGGTTTTTTCCCTAAAAAATATTACAGGGAAAACCAATTCTTTTAGAAGTCTTCATTTTAGAGGGATGGATACCTACTAGGAAACAGGTGTCCCATGGATCATTCTTAAAGGGACCAGATTTATAGCTAAGAATAATTATTGTGCAGAGACATATACCTTATTCAATTAACAGTTAGGGAATATTTTGACAAACAGGTTTTAACAGCAGGATGGTCAGAGAGACATATAGTAAACAGATGGATGTTGTAAATCTGTAAGGATATACTGGTCCACTCTTAACATTTTTCCACCTGGCATCCTGTTAACATCTTTAAGAAAGTTTTTCGGTCTAGTTTGGAAAATATTTATTTAAATAGTTCAGCAGTTAGGATTAGGGTTCATTGTCTTCTGTCATTCCAGTGGTCTTCATATTGAGCCATTTTTCTCTTGCATTAAATGCCAAGAGAGAAAAGAAACCATTTTATAGAAAAATTGATTTTGATTAGTAGAAAGGAATTCAAAGAATGGGCTCAATTCCCTCCAAAAGGCACACATCTTATAGGAAGATATATCCTCAGCTGTATATACTGTTTATCTTAAATGAACCTGTTTTTAAGTCCATTGATAAGTTCATGAGATTAATGTAACCACATGTCTCTGCTACTTTGGTTAAAAGTATAGTGCAAACTGTTCAGTTAGTGGAGGAATATTTGATCAGTTTGGTTGAAATTTTTTGTTTCTCTTTCTGCAGGATTCACAAGACAGTGATGATGAAAGTAAGTATCTTTGTAAAAATAAATCTACACAGAGATATTTCACATCAAAGACCAAACTCAAAATAGAGAAGTTACTTGTTTAAAAATATTAGAAGATTTGTGATTATGGAAGATACAAGATTATTGGTTTATGGCCTCTAACAAACAGCTAAAGCAACAATTTGAATGATAAAAAAGTTGTTGGGTTATTATCCTCTTGTAATTTATACTAATCTTTCAAAAATCTTTTCAGAAATGCCAGATCTGGAGTAAGGAATATTGTCATCGCTGGATTTTGAGAAAGAAAAATAACTTCTCTGCAAGATTTCATAATTGAGAGAATTCCTGAGTTGATAGCTCTAAAGGCAGATGCTGTATTTGCCGCCTTTAACCCATTTTTCAACCTGTTTGTTTTTTTTTAAGGCTTCACTAAGGGTTGATATGTACCATTGTATGGGGCAGTTTTAAGTCAGCTAAGGCAATAACCTTGTGCATGAACATTTCCCAGATTTCCATGATGCTGTTGAGGTCCTAGGCAATTGACACAGCAGTTGTGATAAAAATCTCACCTAAGTCTCCTTTACTCATAACTTAGATACTGACATGATAGGAAGCTCTCTGGTTTAGGGAAAGTAACTAAATTTTAGATTTTAGAACATGGACTCAGAAGTGGCTGAAAGAATTGGTTGATACTTTAAACTGGTAACATGTTATTCCTCTGGCATATCCTTCAGGATTGTTCCACTAAAGTTTTATTTTTCAAAAAATTTACTACACATTATTGTATGTAAGTGATCACTTGTCAGTGTTCCAGATGTATCTTAGCTAAAACTAGTGAATGCCCTAACTTAGATGGTTTTGAAGCCTGTACATTTGGTATTGTTTGACCCTTAAACTTTTACATCTCTTAGCATGGAGGACGAAGAAAGGCTGTACATTGTTGCTTGAGAGTCTGTACATTTAGACCAAATTTGTATTTGCACTGTCAGTATGGCAAATGAGTGGAAAAAAAAAGTTAATACACTATTGGATTTTTTTATTCCTTTTTTTTTTTTTTTTTGATTCAGCTTGTACCTGGGCTGAAAACCTCAATTTATGTTCATGACAGTGAGGATTTTTTTTTAATGTCTACATTCTTTCTAATAAACTGTTGGAAGACTTCTTGGCTATCCTTTCAAGTGTCTGGTTTACTGTAATTTCATGTATTGCCATTTACTGGAATGGAGTTTTTATTTTTACTTGAGGAAGAATTTGGGAATATTCCTCTGTTTGGGGGAAACAAAGGCTTGCTGTAATGTCACAGAAAACCTTTTAAAAGTGGATCTGTAATAGAAAATTGTAGATGCACTTTGCAACAGTTGGAAAAGAAAGTGTTGTGATTTGATTGAAATAAAACTAAATGTGTTGTCGTCCTCTAAATCTTTGAGCTTCCGCATTTTGGCACTTTTTATTCCTTCCAGCTTCTGTGTATTTGTCATAGCGTAGAAATGCTTCATATTTCAGTACTTTCTCATGTCAGATACTAAGGACCTTTGTTACAGGCAGTGTTAACGTGCTGGGGGCAGAGGATACAAAGATAAATCCTTCAGGTAATTGTATATGCAGGGAGTACACATCACAAGCTAAGCCTTGGGACAAATAGTGAAAAGAAACTTGAGATATGGCAAATGTAGTAATAGGTATGGATAGAGTATTGTGGGGATTTAGAAGGAAAAACACAACCTTTTTTCTTTCCTTGTTAAGTATATAATTGTTCCAAATGAGATACTCGAAGCCATTTTCTTGAAATGGTACAAATACAAAATCTTACTACTTAAGAGACCGGGCAGTCAACTCTTTTGTTACTCTTATGGGAAAGCAATTTTTCCTCAAAGCCTTAATTTTTTCCGCATTAGGTATGTTTGGACTTCTGTACTTCTAAAAAATTATTTTAAACTTGGTCTCCTTTCTCTGGAGCATGCCAGAGGTATCAGTATGATTGATAATGTACTGTTTCATAGAAAAACTTTAAATTTTCCCAAAGAAAAACCCCTCTAGTTTTATTCTTGCAAAGAATTATTTTTGTATGTTCTGGAAGCTAGAGAGTCATTAATGATTTATTGGCTTAATACCAGTCTTTGGGCTACAGCATTAAAATATAACATGATGGATTTCTAATTTCATCCTGTTAAGATTTTTTCAAACCTGCTTTGTGCTCAAATACTATAGTGGGATTTCAGTAATCCTTATTGCTGTCAGGTATGAAGGCCTCTCAGTGGTATCTGACCCCTCTTTAAGTTAAAAGGGTATCATGCCAAAAGGTGAATTGACAGGCCAAAACTTAAGGACGACTATTTGGCCTTGCGTTGGAAATCTGAACCATGGTTTCTTTTGCCTTAAAGAGTCACTGGGGAGAGGATCATTTGGTGAATTTAAGCTTGGATGAGGGAGATGGCATCTCTTGATTACCATTTGGCTATTGTGACGTGTGATAAAGATGGCTATATTCAACTTCCTGAACTGTAAAGTTACCTTCAGGGAAGAAAGGAAAGTGATTAGTTGCTACAACTTACGTTTTATTTACCCGTTCAGTTCTTTGCAGATTTTTTTTTTTTTTCTATTTAGCAGGAGTTCTTTTGATGTGTGATAATGAACTTCACCTGTATGTTAATATCAGCTGCTGTTCCCCTTTGCTCTCCCAGTATTGTACTACCCTTGAGAACATAAAGGCTGGGGAGGATAGGGTAGGCAGGTTTGTGTAAGGCCTACTCTTGCCTCCCAAATTATTTTACTCTGATAGGCTTCCATACTTGATGGTAGTCGATAATCTCTTCAGGAACAGTGAAGGATGTATGTCACAACTAAATATCCCACCCTGAGGACAGCACCTGCTAAAGTGAAAACAAAATGTCAATTGCTTACAGCTTTTAGTGTCAGCCTGGATAATTTCATTGTTTATGTGAAGAACCTATCCAGACCTCTAGCTCAAATTTCTCTGCATCAAGTCCAATGACCTTGACTACTTCTCTCCTTAGCAACCCATTACCATATTGTGATCACAGGTTTAGGAGGGATTGCTGTAAAGCTATTTGCAGTATAATTAACAGCTTGGTTTACCTCCCTCCCTTGGCCATGTTTTTGTATTCTCGCAAGTTTCATCTCTAAGCTCTAGTTCCTGTCCTGTACCTGTAGCCCTGTAGCTATAGACCCACCTTGAGTCTATGTAGATTCAGAAGTCTCAACCAGAAGATATGCCTTAGGATAGTAGGTGCATGTGGGGCCCAGAAAATTGCAATTTGATACTTGACGTGTGATCCCAGTGGTCCAGTGGCTAAAACTCCATGCTTTTGAAACACAGGGCAGTGGATTGATCCCTAGTCAAGGAACTAAGATGCCACATGCCACAAGGTGCTGTCAAAATAGAGATGTAGTTTTGGCTTTTTAAGTGTCCTGGCTACCAGCATCAGTCTCACCTGGGAACTTGTTAGATTTATAAATCTGAGCTCCCAAATCTTCCAAATCAGAAACTAAACTGTAGGGTCTTAGGCCCTCTGATTCTGATGTGTGCTGAAGCTTGATAACTTCCTTTAGATCTAAAACATAGATTCTGAATCAGTTTGTCCTGCTGAGATGGCAACCCCATCCAGTGTGACTGATGAAATTGTTCTGTGTCTCTCCGTTGTCTGATACAGTGCCAGCTGCAAAGAGCTAGTGGAAATCTGGAAATGTGGCTAGTGTGACTAAAAACTGAATTACTTAATTTTAACAAATGTAATCCCATATAGCTAGTGATTACCACAGTAGATAATGTAGATTTAGAAGATTCTGGTGCTGGTGGTTCCTGGCCCACTCACTGCAAAATATTCAAATTCTTATTAACACGATACAGGGAAATTTTTCCAAGAATGATGCAAAATCTAGAAGGTACAAAGATCTAAAAAATCATGTAATCCCTGCTCATCCAGTGGTTAGGATCCTGTGTTCTCACTGCCAGTCACCTGGGTTCATTCCCTCCTGGAGGAACTAAGATTCCCCCATCCCACAAGCCCTGTGGCACAGCGAAAAAATTTTTTTAATTAAATGAACATAACTTTAAACCATTTTATTTCTAGTAATTTTAAAGGAGCAATAGATGGTGTACTCATGTTTATAAGATTTCCTTTTTTTCCTTCAGTATTGCATGTACTAGCCATTTAAAACAATCTGAATAACCATCAATGGAGTAAGTTAGTACACATTTCTGTGCCATAAGGTGTAGCTACAACCAAAAATGTAAGCTCACACAAAGTTCTCAAAAATGTAAAGATCAGAAACTTTGTTTTCTGTAGTGTGCCTCCACTGAAGTTTTTTTTAAAGACTATTTTATGGACATGGGATAGAATGAAAGTGAATGCATAGATGCAAAATATTTTTTAATGCTTATTTCGGGGAGTGAGATCTGGGTAGTGATGAAAGGATTTATCCTGATCCTGTGTGCTTACAATGTTCATGTATTACTTGCATTTAAAAAAAAAAATTGTGGTCTGACAAGAGAATATTAGGTTTTTGAGGTACAGCTTGAGTAGGATACTTAAGTGGAATGTCAGTTCAAAACTAATTGGAATTGGAGAGATTAAAAAACTCTGAAGCCAGGGAATTGATTGCATTATTTTTTAAATCACCCAACATAACTGTCAAAAAATATGGTAGAGACAAAGTACTGAATGAATGTGGGACTTGACCATTATGAATGGCGGTTACAATGAGTTTGTAAGGAATTCCCTGGCAGTCCAGTGGTTGGGACTATCCTTTCACTGCTGTGCGTTCAACCCCTAGTTGGAACTAAGATTCTGAAAGCTGCTGCTCAGCCAAAAGAAAAGTTCATGGAAAACAATTTTCACCTTAAGATGAAATTTGTAAGGTTTCCAGTCATAAATTGAGAGGTTAGTTAATTTGAAATTAACTTCAGGTTCAGTGTGGTCTCTCTTATCCCATGGAAAGTAACTTGCATTTTACATGAAATACTACCTGGGCTATCTGGAAATCAAGAAATAAGACCAAAATATGTCAAAACTCAAATGTGCTGTGTTGAGTTGTATCTGACTCTGACCCCATGGGCTGTAGCCTGCCAGGCTCCTCTGTCCATGGGGATTCCCCAGGCACGAATACTGGAGTGGGCTGCCGTGCCCTCCTCCAGGGAATCTTAACCAACCCAGAGACTGAACCCAGGTCTCCCACGCTGCAGGCAGATTCTTTACTGTTTGAGCCACCAGGGAAGCCGAAGAATACTGGAGTGGGTAGCATATCCCCTCTCCAGGGGAACTTCACCCAGGAATCAAACAGATCTCCTACATTGCAGGAGGATTTTAGACAGTATTACTTATAAATTTAGCAGGTTATCTAATTTCAGACAGCAAAGGAGTTAGAAAAATTAAAAATTTACAAACGAGCATAGTGGACAAATAGCTTTATATAACCATCTCGGTAACATTAACAGCATTTAGCGTTGCATTGTGATACAAAGATTTGTTTAATGTAACCCAACTGCCCAAGGGAGAAGGCAGTGGCAACCCATTCCAGTACTCTTGCCTGGAAAATCCTATGGACAGAAGAGACTGGTGGGCTGCAGTCCATGGGGTCACAAAGAGTTGGACACGACTGAATGACTTCACTTTCACTTTTCACGTTCATGCATTGGAGAAGGAAATGGCAACCCATTCCAATGTTCTTTCCTGGAGAATCCCAGGGATGGCAGAGCCTGATGGGCTGCCATCTATGGGGTCACACAGAGTCGGACACAACTGAAGCGACTTAGCAGCAGCAGCCACAGCAACTGCCAGAATAAAGATTCCTGATAATATCCTAAATGTAAAAACATTTCAAAAAGTAATGNGCCTGATGGGCTGCCATCTATGGGGTCACACAGAGTCGGACACAACTGAAGCGACTTAGCAGCAGCAGCCACAGCAACTGCCAGAATAAAGATTCCTGATAATATCCTAAATGTAAAAACATTTCAAAAAGTAATGAGCCTCAGTTACTTGGAAGTTTATGTTGAAATCTTCCCTTGGACACCTGGATTAAGTGAAGTGTCGGTTTAAATGTTTGATGGTTAATAAAAATTTTGGCCACAACCAGAAGTGATGATACAGAACAAAGGATCTTAACACTATGTCAATAGTAAGTAAAAATACTAGTCAACACAAATATAGTGCTGATTATGTGCCAAACATTTTTCTAAATGCTTCTTTCACATTTTAATCTATTTGATTTTTGAGACAACTCTATGAGATTATCCTCATCTCTTATAATGAGGAAGATGATATACAGAGATTTTAAACTTGCTCAATGATGTCTAGTAAGTGTAAAAAGATTTTAAACCCAGTCTAGTTCCAGGGGCAATTCTTAAGTATCCTTTCTATAGAAACTTTAATAGTTGAGAAAAGCAAGTGAAATGTATAGGTTCCTATTAAATGGGATGCTACTTCGTGTAATCGGAAAAGCACAAGTTACAAAACAAAAATGTATATCCTGCATGCAGCCTATTGAAATTCTTTGACCCTGTATCACTACAGAATGAATTCCTAGTTGCCAAACCCAACTAGCTCTTTTGAGCCCTTATTTTATAGCATAGTTATGTCATTGATACTATTGACCACTTTCTCCTTAATACTCTACTTGATTCTTACATAGTGTATGTTCTTTGGTCTTCTCCTTATTCCTCTGCTGTTTGCCAAGATGGTTTATTTTTTTCTACCTGCTCCATACATTGTTGTTTTCTTGGGTTCTTTCCCTCTTACTAGGCAAGATTACCTGTGTGCATGGTAAGTTGCTTTAGACATGAACTTTTGGGACGCTATGGACTGTAATCCACCAGGTTCCTCTTTCCATGGGATTTTCCAGGCAAGAATACTGGAGTGGGTTGTCATGCCCTTCTTCAAAGAATCTTCCTGACCCAGGGATGGTAGCCAGGTCTCCGGTCTGCTGCACTGGCGGGCAAGTTCTTTACTACTAGTGCCACCTGGGAAACCACAGGCACTTCAAATCAAACTTTCTCTAACTCTCTTACATTCCTGCTTTCTCCGTTTAAGTTCTTTGTAGTTCTTGCTACCAAACAGTAGAAAACTTTCACTATCACGCAGAAAATAAGAACTAATATGTGCTGGTTGGAGAGAGTCTGGGGAAGTAGCTTCACGCTGACCAGCAGCCATGTTTGTCATTAGCCATGTTTGTTCTAATAGATTAAGGGTTTCCTCCACCCTGCTCCCAAATACCTTAAATAAAGTCATACTACATTAAAGGGTGTCCTATTGATTTTATGATTTTTCGTGTTCAAGGACCACACACTTTCCTGTGCCTTGCCTCCACTCCCATCCAAGGCCCTGAGAACTGGTTCTTCTCTCTGTATTCATCTCTTTATTCGCCTCTTTTTTCCGTTCCTCACCTGAAACTCTCACCTGCAGTACCACAAAAGAAACATGCTGTGTAATACAAATATATAAAGGAATAGTCTTCCTACTTTACCCTAGGAAGTCTACGGATGTTTCCCAACCTTTTCTACGTTCTACAGATGTTTCTGTCAACCTCTTCCACTTTAAAGGCAATTCCACCTACATTTCACATTTCTAAAGTGAAGTCGCTCAGTCGTGCCTGACTCTGCGACCCCATGTACAGTAGCCTGCACC
Source organism: Neotragus moschatus (assembly GCA_006410615.1). Classification (NCBI taxonomy): domain Eukaryota; kingdom Metazoa; phylum Chordata; class Mammalia; order Artiodactyla; family Bovidae; genus Neotragus; species Neotragus moschatus. The sequence continues at coordinate 133,367 of SJYA01000767.1, forward strand.
AAGCTCCTCCGTCCATGAGATTTTCAAGGCAACAGTACTGGAGTGGCTTGCCATTTTCTTCTCTAGGAAATCTTCCCAACTCAGGGATCGAANATGAGGATGGGAAGATGGTGCAGGTTTGGTCTCCGCTTCCAGTGCGGCCCTCCCTCTGGACCCGCCTTCCGTGCAAGCGGAAGGGGGCCGGGCCTGGGCTGCGTTCACCAGTAACTTGTGAGTTAAGTCCGGGCGTCCGATGACCTTTAACTGTCCTAACCCCAACTTCTTCAACATCTTTTTTGTCTGTTAGTCAGAGACTATGCCGCTCAAGCATCTCCATCGCCAAAGGCCGGCGGCGCCACTGGGCGCATCGTGGCGGTCATTGGTGCAGTGGTGGACGTTCAGTTTGATGAGGGACTGCCTCCCATCCTAAATGCCCTGGAGGTGCAAGGCAGGGAGACCAGGCTGGTTTTGGAGGTGGCCCAGCATTTGGGTAAGTAGAATTGGTTAGGAATAGTAAAGATCTCGTTCGACCCAAATATCCCTCAAAACCAAGCTGTCTTCTATGATGATTTTATCAAAATGACTTTCGTTCTTCTGAGTTTGCTGAAGCCACATTTAGGTACTGAGAAGAAGTCTTGGTTGACTTAGGTGTTTAATGCCAGCTACAACTTAATTAAATACCACGAAGCCAGTTTGTCCTTGTGTGTAATCCTGCAATGCGTATATCTGACAGGTGAGAGCACCGTAAGGACCATTGCTATGGATGGTACAGAAGGCTTGGTTAGAGGTCAGAAAGTCCTAGATTCTGGTGCACCAATCAGAATTCCTGTTGGCCCTGAGACCTTGGGTAGAATCATGAACGTCATTGGAGAACCTATTGATGAGAGGGGCCCCATCAAAACCAAGCAGTAAGTATTCCTGTTGTATCTACACACAAAGGAACTTTTTCCTAGCAGTTTTATACATTAAGGTGGCACCATCTACTATAGCAGAATTTTTCTGTAGAGAATTCCTAAAATGCTGTTCTAGTCATTTCTTTAAACCACACAATACGATTTCTAATGAAGAAAATTAATAATGTAGAAATTCTGATTATAAAAAAGAAAAAACTGAACTCCATAGGTTGATTATTTCAGTTCATCTTAATACCAGTGGTGTTTGTATTTCATATTGGTATGTGAAGAAGTGATGTTTAGACTCTGTAAAAGGAAAACTTCATGACAGAGGGAATGGGATTATTACTTCCTGAGATAATGAAATTCCTTTTATTGCAGAGTATTTGGGCTTGATGGTGGGTGGTAATTTGTCTAGAATGTTATATAAAAGATGAAACTGTGAGTAAAGGGTTAGGCTTGAGAATTGAGAACTTTTTAATAAGATGAATAGACACTGATCTTCTTGTCTGCCTTTACAGATTTGCTGCTATTCATGCTGAGGCTCCTGAATTCGTGGAGATGAGTGTTGAGCAGGAAATTCTGGTTACTGGTATCAAGGTTGTGGATTTGCTGGCTCCATATGCCAAGGGTGGCAAAATTGGTATGTTAAGTGACAAGTAGATATTTTCCAAACCTAATGTGGGAAACAAATCCTAAAATGTTATGAGTGGGTACTGAGATACGTCCCTTACTGATGAGCAGCTTCTGACTTTCGTTCTTCTGAGTTTGCTGAAGCCAGATGCCATTTCTGAGAAGGGAAAAGATGGAAAGAAACAAATTTTTTTTTGAAGTTTGCTTATATGGAAATGAAATTCTTAATTTGTTTTTTCTCAACCTCTTGTAGGGCTCTTTGGTGGTGCTGGAGTTGGCAAGACAGTACTGATCATGGAGTTAATCAACAACGTTGCCAAAGCCCATGGTGGCTATTCTGTGTTTGCTGGTGTTGGTGAAAGGACCCGTGAGGGCAATGACTTATACCATGAAATGATTGAGTCTGGTGTTATCAACTTAAAAGATGCTACCTCTAAGGTGAGCACTGAGCTGATGTCCGTGTAAGTCGGGTCAGGAAACTGTTGAAGTTGACTTGTTTTGTATTTTCATTTTATTGTCCTAGGACCTACAAAAGAAAGTTCTATCAGTATTTTCCCCTGTTGCTAATACACTCATGTACATTGCGTTTTCCTTTTTAATATTACATAATGTTTCTTGGGTTTTTGTTTTGATATATAGACCCATCATTTGAAAGCTAATTCTGGGGACATTAAACGTTAGTGTCTCAACCCTATTTTGGGCTTTTCACATATTTACAGTTTATTTCCTTCCTGCCAGAAGAATTTTGCCTCGGTAATAAAAGAAATTATCTTTTGTTTTGAACTGCAGCTCTCAAAGGGGAAAAAAAATTATGAACAAAAACCTAGACACCTGAGGAGGAGGGTTTTTTGGTAGTTTCTCTGATTTGGGGACCTTGGATAGATGACTTTCACACTCCTCTGCCAGGATTTCTGATTGTTTATAATTGTTGTAGGTAGCGCTGGTTTACGGTCAAATGAATGAACCACCTGGTGCTCGGGCCCGGGTCGCTCTGACTGGGCTGACTGTAGCTGAGTACTTCAGAGACCAAGAAGGTCAAGATGTGTTGCTGTTTATTGACAACATCTTTCGCTTCACCCAGGCTGGCTCAGAGGTAGGCTTGGGAGAACCTTGTTCATTTGACCTTTCTATGGAATGATGCAGATAAGGCTAACGATATGGTTTCTCTCTCTCTCTCTT
>SJYA01000767.1:136233-147745 GCA_006410615.1 Neotragus moschatus
TTTCCCCCCCCCCCCCCCCAGGTGTCTGCTTTATTGGGCAGAATCCCTTCTGCTGTGGGTTATCAGCCTACCCTGGCCACTGACATGGGTACCATGCAGGAAAGAATCACCACCACCAAAAAGGGATCTATCACCTCTGTACAGGTGAGAACAGTTAAATGGATGAAGGTCTCATTTGTGTAAAGGCATGTACAGAGGTATAAAATCTCGTTACTTTTTTTAAGTAGGTACTGGAGCTTAAATAATATTTAAAATTCTGTGTGTGCATGTTAAAGACCCTAAAAGATTAAGAAACCACTCATCTGAACTAATTGAAGGTGTATATGTAAATGTAGATCACACACACAAAAAAATGTAGATCACAAAATAGTGGTTTCCAACCTAGAGAGAACTTTGAAGTGAGCTTTAAATATATATGTACTACACTAGCTACTACAATTTTCAAATGTATGTAGATGGTGTATATAGTAAAATTATCAAAAACTTAGTTTAACTTTCATGATTCATTTTCCTGATATAGTAGGGCGAGTTTTTTGGTTTAGAGTTAAAAAGTAGGATGAAGAACAAAAGGAATAACAATGAAAATTCTTCCATTACAGCTTGGAGGAACCAGATAATATATAACCACTAATACTCTTCATTAGGAGTGGTAAGAGTCTCCATTGGACTCTTGAATGTTGAGAAGATAGAGTAACATAATGAGGAGGGGTCAGAAAAAGGGATGGTTTAAGTAGAATTACTTGGCTTCCTGCTGCTCTTAATGGGTTCTTGATTCACTTTAGGCTATCTATGTGCCTGCTGATGACTTGACTGACCCTGCCCCGGCCACTACCTTTGCCCATTTGGATGCTACCACAGTGCTGTCCCGTGCTATTGCTGAGCTGGGTATCTATCCGGCTGTGGATCCTCTGGACTCCACGTCTCGCATCATGGATCCCAACATTGTTGGCAGTGAGCATTATGATGTTGCCCGTGGGGTGCAAAAGATTCTGCAGGTGAGATCAGTGGCCATAAAGTCGTAGGGGGAATTTGGGGACTAAGATCTTCGCTGGTAATTTGTGTGATTTGCGTTAGAGCGAGGAAAGAAGAGACTAGAATGCCTAGTGAGTTTTAATGAGGTCTCCTGAGTTTCCAGGTTTGGAGTCGGAATTGTTCATAACAGCACCTGATAGATTCAGAGTAGGGGAAAACAAGATACCAATCTTAGCTGAGGACCCTCATGACCGTCATTTAACTGATTTGTTTCAGTTAAGAAGTGCAGTAAAGTGCTAAAATGCTCTATACAAAGCTCATTGTGAATATAAAGTTGTATTAACCCTTAAGTTTTTGTCCAAATTTGAGGAATGTAAATATTTACTTGGCCTCTCTAATCTTGTTTTTTCATAGGACTACAAATCCCTCCAGGACATCATTGCCATCTTGGGTATGGATGAACTTTCTGAGGAAGACAAGTTAACTGTGTCTCGTGCACGGAAAATCCAGCGTTTCTTGTCTCAGCCATTCCAGGTGGCTGAGGTCTTTACTGGTCATTTGGGGAAGCTGGTACCCCTCAAGGAGACCATCAAAGGATTCCAGCAGATTTTGGCAGGTGAGATTTCCAGTATAAGGCTGAACATAAAGTGGCATAGAAGCTGAGCTCCCTTGAATGCTGTGCTGTGTTTCTGTTCAAGGAACCATCAGGCAATATATATTGTGCCTAATTACATATAATTTTATATGAAAATAAGTTATTCTCCATCAATTTTCTTTGAAAATACCATCTGAGAGTGAGCCTTAGATTTAGTGAGTCTTAGTTTTCAGTGCCAGCTACTTTTGTAAGTGAATTACAACGTCCTTATAAAGAAGGCATTATTATCCTATTTTACACATTAGGAAGCGTGAAGTTTGGAAAGTTTAATTGGCCCCAATATCATACAGCCAGAAAGAATTTGAACCTGAGTTATGTGACTCCAAACCATATATTAATCTGTACTGTAGCATTTCTTGTAAATTGTGAGGTGAGTTTACTAAAAGAACCTAAGATGACAGGATTTCATCATGTTCTGACTGGTGGCCTCAAGTGGTGAGGTATGTAACCACTGTAGAAGTTAATATCCTTCACTTCTCACCAGTTGGATTTTTTTTTCCATATAGGTGAATATGACCATCTCCCAGAACAGGCCTTCTATATGGTGGGACCCATTGAAGAAGCTGTGGCAAAAGCTGATAAACTGGCTGAAGAGCACTCATGAGGGGGTCCTTTTGGCAAATTAAGCACTCGTCCTCCATGGTGTCCCTCTCCTCACCCCTAATCCAGAAATCGCAGTTTTCTCTGTAGGCCACGTGAGAGCCTTGATTGAAGACATTGTGTTCTGTCTGAAGAATATTTAAGGTTTCCAATAAAATATACATCCCTCAACATCTGTCTGTTTTTCTTGGTCCCAACAACACAGCCAGTACTGAAGTTTTTAATAGTATTTTAGAATAGCCACAAGAAACAGCACAGAGTAGGTTATATATATATATGTTTGAAATGGGGTCATCCAAAAAGAAAAGCCATTATCTTGCATTGTTGAATAGCTGAGTCTTGTGAAGGGGTTTCCTGGAGATGATGGGATCCTAATAGGGCCTCATTTTTGGCCCTTTTATATCATTGTTCAAGTTGAGTTTTGCCTCTTAAATATATGTAGTGCAGTCCTACTTTTTTAAAAAGCAAAAGGATTTTTAGAAGAGCATTTTGGGGAAAATGGGGTTTAGAAATAACTGCTGTTCTAAGAGAAGGCACAGGTTAATCAGTGAAATAAATTTTTTGGAAATGATGCATATTCTGAGGGATTAAAACTGAGTCAAAAGGGCTCTCTTCTATTACCACCATTTTTTTCAGAAGGTGTCCCTGACTACTACCTCCTAACATATTTTGGGCAAGACTTGTATGTATGATTCCTTGAGGCAATGCAGAATATAAAGTGCCTTAAGGCCTATTCTGAGGTTTGCTAAAATTCCTTAAGAAAATTGGGAAAAGAATGTTATAGGAAGAGTAATTTTCAGAGACTTCCCTGGTGGTCCAGCGGTTGACTGCTTCCACTGCAGGGGTGCAAGTTTGATCCCAGGTTGGGGAACTAAGATCCACATGCCCTGTGGTGTGGCCAAAATAAAATTTTTAGAGGTAATTTTCAGGGTTGTTGGGCTTGAGTTTCTGAGCCAAATAATGGAATGTAGACAATCTTCCCTTCATTTTAGGCTTCATTTAGGCAAGGATTACAAGAACAGCCACCTAACAAGTGCCCTGTTAAAGTGCAAGGTCGGATTTGGTGCCCCTTAGGGTGTTAGATGTTCTTTTGCAGATCCAGACCCATCTGCCCTCTGGTGGTAGGACTGAAGGCTCTGCAAGAACTGATCTCACCATTTTGAAATCCATGAAGGCCGTTTGCTGGGATGTGGTTCTTTGCTAATGACTGTTTACAAACCAGCTGGGGTTTTTGTCCTAAGGAGGAGCCTGAATCTATAAGCTCCACCCCGAGGCAGTCAAGTTGGGTAAAAGCAGGGCAGGATAAACTCAGATCCCAATTCAGAGGCCCCTGGGGGCTGAAGGTTGGGGAGGGGCCTTGGGAGAGGTGCCAGGGGTGGAGTAGGGGCCTTTAAGTTTCCTCCCATCTGCCTCTGACGTCCTTGGCACCAGCCTGTCCTGTGTCACGGTTTGGCCGGAAGGTGGAGCCCCTGAGCCGCCTGTGCTCAGTAGTTTGCCCCTAGGAAAGCCTGGATTTGGGGAAATGCTGAGTTATGGGGGTGTGGNACTGATGGATTTGGTCCTGCCTTACTCTGGTCCCACCCAGTTTTCAGATCTTCCTTCCCAGACTCCCAGAGGAAAAAAGTATTGTTGACCCCTGCAACCTGCCAGAGTTTCATCATCCCCACTCTGAAACTGTTCCTCTTCCAGAGAATTCAGCCTGAGTTTTGCACAGTTAGGCAGTTGTTTGTAGAACTGCATTGCAATGAATTGAATAGGAATTATCTTGATGCCTGCAAAGTCTGTTGAGTTGCAAGGGAAAAAAAACCTGGTTTCTGGTCACATTTTATCCACTGTTTGACCTTGAATGAGTTGGTTACTCTCTTCAGGCCATAATTTCTTCATCTAACCAGAGAAGATTGAACTAGAAATTCTCTAAATTCTAACATCACATATGACACTGTTCTCCATCCTGGGCCTCTGCAATAGACATTTGAGGGGATAGCTAATCTCTAGTCCTCTGCTCGATTTTTCCTTCCTCGTCTCAGAAGTTTTCACATATAGTGCTATCAGAAAAAGTACTGGAACTATATTAAAAGTGGTGATTTGGGGCACCTTATTTGCTGGTCAGCTTTCCTGTTCCTCCCCTATCCTTCTGACCAGATTTAGGCTAGACTCTGGCCTTCCCTTTCTGGTCTCAAGGTTCCTTTTCTTACCCACAGGAATCTTCTTGACCCTCAGGGTCCTGCTAATGTCGCCGGGAAATTGGTGATCCAGGCAGGACCGGGCTGCCATCCACGGGACAGGTGAGTGGGCAGCAGATAGCTTGCCTTCTTTACCTCTTTACCAGGATTGAATTTTTCCTAACCTTTCCGCTTCTGCACTTCCACTTTTCCACTACTTATCATGGGAAATAGCTGCCCCTAAATGATCTCCCTCTCCTATCTCCCGCCCCGCCCCGCCCCCCAACTTAGAGGACTGGCACATGTCTTGGCCCTAGAAATTTGGTGTAGTCTTGGAGGTTAACCTTGGGTTCAGAGCATGCCTTTCAGTTTGCTCAACGTGATGCGGGACTATCGCCCACAGTAAAACAGTGCAGAGGTAGCTTACCGGTAAGCTAGGGTGACGCCGCGGCGCTAGGACCCAGATCCGGGTCAGGGAGCCGGGATGCCCCGGCGCTAGGACCCGGCGGCGAAAGGCGGCTCTCCGGCGGCCGCAGCTTCCCCGCCCCCTCCAGCTTCGGCTCACTCCTCCCCCGCCGGCCATGTTGGCTCCGCTCGGGCCCCGCGGTTGAGCCGCGTCCCCCTCCCCCCTCCCGGACCCCAGACCCCCTCCCCCGCGTTCCCCTCCCCTCCTGGCGCCCGGAGCGCGGCCATGTGAACCGCCCGTCCCCCGGGGAGAGACAAGCCCCGAGCCTGGCTGGACGCCGCCGCCCCAGGTCTGTTGGGTCTGTGGCTGGGGGCCTGAGGGGAGGGAGCCCCGCTTTCATCCGAGGTTTCCCTCAGGGAACGGAGGCTCTGGAACCGCCTACAGCCTTGCGGGGAAGTAGAGGGGAGAGACGCTGACTTTCTAGTTAGGACCCAGCCCTGGGCGGGGGGTCTTTTCGCCCAGGGGGCTGGAAGGAGAAGGCGGCTGGCCGGCCTGCTGTAGACCTGGGATGGGGCGGCGGGGGCGGGTGCGAGAGGAGCTGTGGAGGCTCCCGGCGACGGCGGCGGCTGCGAGGAGGAGGCGGAGAAGCCTCCTGGCTGGTGGAGATGACTCCTGTGGGGGGACTCAGGGTGGAATCCCCGGGAGGGGCTCCACCTCTTCTGAAGGGGTGGGGATTGCCTGAGTGCGAAGGGTAGGTGAAGGGGTTCCCTGGACGGGTTTCACGCTCCGTTTGTGGGGGTTGGGGCGTTTTGGCAACGGTGAGTGGAGGTTAAAGGGCTTTCCAGGGGTCTCGGGGTGTCTCCTTGGCGGAGTAGGGGGTGCACGTTCTGTTGAGCTTGGCGAGCAGGAGCGAGCCCTGCTGGAGTGAAGCTGTGCTTGGCTTGGGGCCGTTGAGTCCAGGGAGAATCCCCCACTCCAAGGATGGGGGTTGGTAGGGCCGGTGCTGAGGCGTCCGGGTTTGAACTGGGCTTAGGGGCCGGAGGGAAGAATAAAGAGGGAACCCTTAACAAGCGGGATCCCTCTCTAAGGGGATCCCCATTTCCATGGCAGAAAAGATGATCCCGCATCATCCTTTTCTTTCCTGAGGTCCCCAGTTTTCAGGGGAGGGCAGTGCCATCAGCAGTCATCCTTTGTAGGATTTGTTGGAGTGAGAGATTTGCATCCTTCGGGGGGCGATGCGGGGGGATAGCTTCCACCTCCATCTGTACACAAACAGCCCCTCCCCCAAGCCTCCCGCAGGAAGTGGCCGGGAAATGGCAGCTGTGCGTTTGCTGCTGCGTCTCTTGTTGTTTTGAAATGTCCATTTTAATCAGATTTGGTTTCATTTTCTGAGGCCTTCAGACAAGCTTGGATCCTGCCAACCATGTGGTCTGAGAGTCCTTTCGTTCGACTTTTTTTTTTCTTTTTAGTAAACTTAATTTGTCAACTGAAAGTAGTCACTGCGGTTGCCTCACTGATCCCAATCCCCCCTCCAAAGCATCTCTGTCTCCTTGTCTGAATTTTTTTCTCCTGAGCTAGAGGTCATAGAAAATCAAACTCACTCATTCACCGCCAGGGCTACACTTTCAGTACAAGTGATGCAAATTCCCTGAGTGTAAAGAGCAGCCTGGAAGACTTGGGATCTTTTGTGGCATGAGGGTGGCTTTTGGGGATCTTGATTTATATGTGTATGTGAATATTAAATATATTCTTACATATGACAGTTTCTGTATTGCAGACCACTTGAGCAAGTGAGCTTGTGAAGAAATTAATTCTGAGATGTGGAAGAAGAGGAGGGAAGGGGGAAGATTTAACAGTGGAATTTGTGTGTTGGGGTAGGACTCATTTGCAGAGTGAGGGTGATGGGCTTGTTCCTTAGTGGTAATTCTAGCGTTAGAAAAAGTCCCTGTTGAAAGCCTGCTAGTTAACATAGGGGATGGTTTACCTTCTGCAGAAACAACTCATTAGGGGAGTGAGTTGTCATATGATTTACACCTCAGTTCGTAAAAGACATATTCTCTCTTATTAGCATTCATGGAGAGTGGTAACCTTTTCCCCTGTTCTATGCAAAGTCATATGTCTATGCAAAGATTTTCTCTTTCTCCCACCTGATAATCCCAGGAGATTTTTATTGCAGTGTACAGTGATGGACTCTGTACTATGCCCCCAGGCACTTAGTTAGACCCTGGGTTTGGTTTGAGGTGAGTTGGCCACGGGATTTTATATTTTGAGAGATGGAAGTATTGAGATCATTTGAACTACCCTGAAGATAGCTTAAGCCTAACATTTAAATAATCTTTTCAGTATTTTCCACCTGAATTGTAGATTCTTAGATTAAAGGTCCAGGATAGGACCTGGTAGACATACATGATTATGTGACAGCTGGATCATCACTGTTGGGATAGCAGCACTGCTCTTTTTACTGGGCTGTTGGAGTTGATATTCTGGAAACAGTAAAAACAAGTTCAGCGTCACTGTCCTTTTTCTTGCTCCTCTGCTTGACTGGTTGGCTCCTTTGAGTTGCTTTCTGCAGAGTTGACTTGACACTGATTTTTAAGTTCCCCTTTCTTCAACCTTTGTTTACCTAGATTGGGGCCTGACAGAATAGTAAATTGATTTTTCCTATAGGAAATTAAAACAATGAAAGAAAGAAAGACTACTCCTGTTTCTTTGGACTCTTTAAGAGAAGTTGATTTTTGAGATAGCTATGGCTTCATTTGATATATGATTGATCGGAAAGCTGGATGAAGTAAAGCTTTCATGGCCTTTTTGTAAAATGGATGTATTTTTCTCTCAGAAGTGGATTTCTGAATATTGACTTTTTTTCTTTTAAGCCTCTTGTAGAGGAGAAAATTTGAGGTGTAGAGAGAGCTATGCGGGCCGACCTTAGAGTCAGTCAGAAATCTAGAATGCCCTGCGAGGCTCATCTTGCAGTCTTGTGGTTCCGGAATTGGGTGTTGCCAAGGGAGAAGCAAAGCTTGTTAGGGTTACTGTGTCTTGCCCCTGCTGACCTTTCTTCTCACCTCTGAAGAGGTCTTGCTATATTCTTTTACTAAAATAGTTAAAATAGTGTGGAAGTTATTCCAATAACTGGTATGCTGCTCAGTCTTGTGTGAGATGTGTACAGTGAGGCAGTAATGCCAGAAATTTTATTTCCTATGGCATAGAGTGACTTATAAAACTCTTGAGGATTTTGTGGGGCAAGTAATCTTCTGGATTTGTTTCTTAGGATATGAATGTGCTCATATACCTCATAGCCCAAGATTATACTTTCTCAGCATTGTTGCACATGGGTCAGAGGGACCATTTTTCACCACCTTGTTGTTTTTCATAATTCTGATTTATAAAATTATAAATTTATAAAACCTGCCTCACTAAATGGGGTCTTTATCCTGCCTTCTCAGCTCAGTTTTAGTTTTTTTTTTTTTTTTTTTTAATTTGAAGAGGAGGAGGGTAATATATTTTTGAAGAAAGGGGTGAAGTCTGACTGTTAGAGCTGAAATTGAGAAACAGAGCTTGAAAGGGAAATAACCTTGTTACAGCCTCTGGAGTGTGGCTTTTAATGTCTTGCAATTTTAAAGGCATTTCCAGTTCTCTGGTGAAGTGACCAGAGCAGTGGCAGAAAACCTAGCCTAGATTGTTGGTATGTGGTTCCTTTATTCAGTCACCAAATATTTTAAAACCTGCTATATACCTTGAGTGTTCAGTTCAGTCATGCTTCCCTGTTTCTAGGCCTTATTTTCTGCATGAGACATCTGTCTAAAATATGTCAAGATTTGGGGCCTTTCTTCCCTCTAGAAGAGTTACCTTTATGAACAATGAAACAATTTTTTTTGTGTTCCTATTTTCTGAGAATGGTAGGAGCAAAAAAACATATTCTGTATTGGATAAGTAAATTGATAGTGACAGAAAAGATAGATTTATTCATTCATTTGCTTAATCTACAGGTTCAACAAATATTTCCTTTCATTTTTTTATGTACTCAGCACTAAATTAAGTGCTGGAGATATAATGGTAGAACTAATACCTGGTTGTTGCTGTAGAACCTACATGTGTGCTCAGCCGTTCAGTCTTGTCTGATTCTGTGTGACCCCATGGACTGTAGCCTGCCGGACTCTTCAAGTTCATGGAGTTTTCCATGCAATACTGGAGGGGGTTGCCATTTCCTACTCCAAGGGATCTTCCCAACCCAGAGATTGAACCCATGACAAACTCTTGAACTGGCAGGTGGATTCTTTACCACTGTGCCACCTGGGCCCCCTAGAGCCTACACAGTATAGAAGAAACAAGAACAGAGAACAATCATCTTTGTGTTCTGTGCAGCTTGGACATGGCAGTTGTCTTTGAATAGCTTTCCTTCGTATAATAATCTTCCTTCTTTCATCATCTTCCTTCTGCCTCGTTGATCTGACTAGGAAAGGGAGGTTAAGGAAAGGATATTATGAGAGAATGAGCCTCAGTAAGTATGGCTATAGTCTGAGTCAGCCTTCCAGGGGAAGTCAGTTACCAGTGCTGTCTAAATGGGCTATCCTGACAGGAGAAGAAGGCATGTTGATTTTGTGGCTTGACACTTGGAACTCTGTTGGTGGAGGAAGACAGCCTAGCCAGGGGAGGGGTTTTTAGATTTAAAAGGCAAGGCATCCTTGTTTGCAGCATCAGGCATTGGGAATAGTGAGAACTTTTGGATCTTCCCCACAGAATAGGATAGGAATGGGAAATGAGGCCACTTTTGTATTATAGCAGAGTTTTTCAACCTTAAGCAAGAGCCAAATAATCCTTTGTTGTGGTAGGTTGTCTTGTGTATTACATAATCATTAGGAGCATCCCCAATGTCGATTTCTTAGATACCAGTAGCATATACCTTTCTACATAACTAAATGTCCCCTGGTTGGGAACCACTGTATTAGAGTATGGTGGGTGAATCCAGAGATGTTCAGTGTTCAGAAATATCATAACATGCACCATTACAAATCTAAAATGTAGTAATATGACTTATTTACTATACTGCAAAATTTACACTCACCATTTAGTAAGGACAGGTGTTTGAAATCTCTTCCTAGGCCCCCATATTAGAAATCTCTCTGTGGAATTTTAGCATTCTGTATGGGAAGAATGAAGCAAGAAGCTGCAGCCATTGCTCAAGGGTCCAGCTGGATGGTGTTGATGATGTGTCTTGTTTGGGGGTAGGTAGCCTCAGAGGTCTGAGTGTTGGTGTTGGTCAGGGCACCTGCAACAGTGTTGAAATTTGCAATGTTTCAATACTTTGTGCATTGTCAGACTTTTTCTGTTAAAGCCGTGTCACAGGTCCACAGAGTAGTACCTCTTCAGTTGCAACTGAGAGAAAGAGCGGGCTGTTTGGCCATGTGGCAAGAGCTTTACTGCCTCAAGCTTAAGGGGCAGTATCCCTTCCTTAACTCTTATAAATGAAGCTTAAAGGCTCTTAAGAGATCCATTTACATACTACTGGGACTGGGCTGGGTGCTGGCCTGATTGTACTTCCTGGTCAGGAGAGATGTCTACTATTCTGGGGGTTGGGCACTAACTGATTTCCGTTTTTCCTTTGGCCAAAATCCTGTTAGTTCAAAGGGAGACACTCTCCTTTGCTTTACTGTTCTCATTAGCTCTAGATGGGAAGACATAATTTACCTTCAGGCCTTATCGTGAAAATCATCTTGGGTAGAAAGGTTAAAATAAGATACCTCTGATTTTATTGCTGAGAGGAGCTGCCCACATTTTCTTTGCATTCCTGTACTGTGATGCCATATTTAAGTGACATCTGAAATTAAAAGGTGCTTGCTCCTTGGAAGGAAAGCTATGACAAACTTAGACAGCATATTAAAAAGCAGAGACATCACTTTGCTGACACAAAGGTCCATATAGTCAAAGCTACTGGTTTTTCCAGTAGTCGTGTACGGATGTGAGAGTTGGACCATAAAGAAGGCTGAGCAGCGAAGAATTGATGCTTTTGAATTGTGGTACTGGAGAAGACACTTGAGAGTCCTTTGGATAGCACAGAGATCAAACCAGTCAATCCTAAAAGAAATCAACCCTGAATATTCATTGGAAGGACTGATGCTGAGGGTGAAGCTCCAAAACTTTGGCCACCTGATGCAAAGAGCCAACTCATTGGAAAAGACCCTGATGCTGGGAAAGATTGAAGGCAGAAGGAAAAGCAGGTAACAGAGGATGAGATGGTTGGATGGCATCACCAACTCAATGGACATGAATTTGAACAAACTCTGGGAGATAGTGAAGGACAGGGAAGCCTGGCATGCTGCAGTCCATGGGGTTGCAAAGAGTTGGACACGATTGCACGACTGAACATCAAAAGTATACAGTGAGTCTGGCTGGGAGGATCATTCCTGCTTTTGTAATATCTCATAGTAGTAAAATAGTAATGGTTTTAAAGTAACTTGTCAAGGTCACATAGCTAGTGGTAGTAGAGCTGGAATTAGTACCTAGAGCCCACTGTTGTTCCACTGATCTCACTGCACAGCACAGAGTATTTTATGTTTCTAGGAAGCTTCTTATAAATGAAGTGATTATGGTACTGGTGACCCCTCAGTAGAGGCTACTGGGGAAACAGACCTCAGGCACTAGATAACTTCTCATCCCTTTTGCTTACCTGATTTCTGTAAGCCGTCCATTTATGCTGCTGCTGCTAGGTCGCTTCAGTCG